>CM042389.1:14899739-15169739 GCA_023634145.1 Thymallus thymallus | reverse complement strand
TTTAGTCACACATTAATTAATTTATTTAGCTAGCTAGCTAACAATCTTAGCTCATCATGAATGGAAGCCAACTGTCTTGCTTTTTTTTTATTGCATATTTCGGAAAACTAACTGCATAAGGTCACTATCATAGAATGCCCAGGCAGTAACAGTGTTATTTTTGTATCAAGGATGAGTCAGTGTTCACTTTGGCGCCAGTCCAGGGTTCACACATACACTATATACTGTTTACAAAGGTATGTGGACACCCCTTCAAATTAGTGAATTTGGCTATTTCAGCCACACCCGTTGCTGACATGTGTATATAATCGAGCACATAGCCATGTAATCTCCGTAGACAAACATTGGCCTTACTGAAGAGCTCAGTGACTTTCAATGTGGCACCGTCATAGCATGCCACCTTTCCAGCAAGTCAGTTTGTAAAATTTCTGCCCTGCTAGAGCTGCCACGGTCAACTGTAAGTACTGTTATTGTGAAGTGGAAATGTCTAAGAGCAACAACGGCTTTGCTGCGAAATCGTAGGTCACACAAGCTCACAGAACTGGACCGCCAAGTGCTGAAGCGCGTAGGAAGTAAAAATTGTCTGTCCTCCATTGTAACACTCACTACCGAGTTCCAAATTGCCTCTGGAAGCAACGTCAGCACAAGAACTGTTACGTTGGGAGATTCATGAAATGAGTTTCAGTGGCCGAGTAGCCGCACACAAGCCTAAGATCACCATCCGCTATGCCAAGGTCAGCTAGAGTGGTGTAAAGCTCACCACCATTGGACTCTGGAGCAGTGGAAACACGTTCTCTGGAGTGATGAATCACGCTTCACTTCACTATCTGGACAACTCTGGGTTTGGTGGATGCCAGGAGAATGCTACCTGCCCCAATGCATAGTACCAACTGTAAAGTTTGGTGGAGGAGGAATAATGGTCTGGGGCTGTGTTTCATGGTTCAGGCTAGGCCCCTTAGTTCCAGTGAAGGGAAATCTTTACGCTACAACACAATTACATTCTAAACAATTTTGTGCTTCCAACCTTTTTTGGGAAAGCCCTTTGCTGGTTTAGCATGACAATGACCACATGCTCAAAGCGAGGTCCATACAGAAATGGTTTGTCGGGATCGGTGTGGAAGAACTTGAATGGCCTGCACAGAGCCCTGACCTTAACCCCATCAAACACCTTTGGGATGAATTGGACCGCCGACTGCGAGTCAGGCCTAATCACTCAACATCAGTGCCCAACCTCACTAATGCTCTTGTGGCAAGTCCCCGCAACAATGTTCCAGCATCTAGTGGAAAGCCTTCCCAGAAGAGTGGAGACATATATAGCAGCAAAGGGGGGACCAACTCTAAATTAATGTAGATGATTTTGGAATGAGATGTCCGACGAGCAGGTGTCCACATACTTTGGTCATATAGTGTAAGTAGCACATATTGCTAGCTAGCTAGCTAGCTATGCTACCTACCTTGCAGGCTAGATAGAGCCTAGTTACAATGATGGCTAGCTAGCCAGCTGACGTTAACTAAGTGAGCATGTGATGAGGACAGGGCTGCTTGCTTGGTGAAGTGTGCTTTTGATTATTTACTTATTAAAATATGCTGTCGGTGGCTGTGGCAAGCTACTCACCATCAAACCAACATGCCCACTCTCTCTCACTTTGTGACTTACGGGCTAAATGATGTTCAATGAACAGCTCATAGAGCACCCTCTGTGGGCAACCATTGAAAAATGTAAGAAATTACAAATAAGCAGATGTATTTGTTCATTCTAGGTATAAAATGTCAAAATCTGTGGAATAAAGATCGATACAATTATTTCTGTGAAAGGCTAATATCAGCCGATAATATCAGTAAATCGATTTATTGGTCAGGCTCTAATAATGTCTTTATATTTGAGTTTTTTTGTATACATATTTTTTTACAATTTAAACTTGCTATGTATTGTCTCTTGAGATTTAGACAAAATATATTTTGGTTATCAGGGTTCATCCAGTTCTGTTACCAAGAGCCAATGTTTAATGTATAGGGGGGAAAACATGTTTTTCCTAATTGTGTAATTAGATAAAATTACTATAATTTTCATATACTCACAATTGCGAAATGGGTATTTAAAAGGGCCTAGGTAATTGGTGGGTAAGTGCATATATTCTAGGGCAGCACAGGTTAGAACAGAGATAAGTCAACTATGTGTAATTACTTAATGCTAAAAATGCAGAGCAGTCCAGTGAAATGGTATGTGTCACATATGCAAAGAAATGATGGAGTGAGAGACGGAGAGAGAGAGAGAGAGAGAGAGAGAGAGAGAGAGCAAGAGAGAGAGATTAAGAGAGAGAGAGCAAGAGAGAGAGCTAGAGAGAGAGTGTGTGTCAGGCGGCAGCCTGTAACAAATGTGTGCATTATAAGTAGACCACAATCAAATCAAATGTTATTGGTCACATACACATATTTAGCAGACGTTATTGCAGGTGTAGCAAAATTCACAACAATACACACAAATCTAAAAGTAAAAGAATGGAATTAAGAATATTAGGATGAGCAATGTCGGAATGGAATTGACAAAAATACAGCATTGAATACAGTATATACATATAAATCAAATACAATTTTAAATTTTTAAATGTATTGGTCACATACACGTGGTTAGCAGATGTTATTGCGGGTGTAGCGAAATGCTTGTGCTTCTAGCTCCAACGGTGCAGTAATATCTAACAACTAATATCTATCTAACAGTTTCACAACATATACCCAAATACACATAAATCTAAGTAAGGAATGGACTGATATACATAAATGTCAGGGCGGCATTAGACTAAGATACAGTGGCATAGTAAACTTTATAGTATGCAGTATACACATAAGAGATTGGTGATGCAATATGTAAACACAATTAAGTGACTAAGCTACCGAAGAATAGTATAGCATACAGTTTAAACATATGAGATGAGTAGTGCAAGATACGGAAACATTATTAAAGTGACTAGTGTTTCATTTCCTTAATGTGGCCAGTGATTTCTCATCTATGTCTATAGGCAGCAGTCTCTGATGTGCTAGAGATTATCATGGTTTATAGATTGGACCCGAGGCGCTGAGCAGTAGTATACCGACATTCTTATTATTTGTGAACAAAACAAAGAACCAATCACAGGTGGGCAAAATCATGAACTTAAATGGAATCCCCAATTAGAGACAACGTAGGGCAACTGGCTGTAATTGGTGACCAACAAAAACCAAACATAAAGTTGCCCAGACAACCCTACAGTCAGGCCCCGACAGTTAACCCAAACCAAACATAGAGATGTATCTAGGCATTCCTACCGTCAGGACCTGACAGAGATGGTTGTTTAGCAGTCAGTGGCATAGTATACAATACAGTATATACATATGAGATGGGTGATGCAATATGTACACACAAATTAAGTGACTAAGATACCGTAGAATAGTGTAGAGTGCAGTTTATACATAGAGATGAGTGATGCAGATACGGATACATATTAAAGTGCCTAGTGTTCTATTCCTTAAAGTGGCCTGTGATTTCTAATTAGTGTCTATAGGCAGCCACCTCTGGTGTTAGTTATAGCTGCTTAGCAGTCTGATGGCTATGAGATAGAAGCTTTTTTTCAGACTCTCGGTCTCAGCTTTGATGCACCTGTAGTGTTCCCCCGGTGATGCGGGGGACCGCACCACTCTATGGAGAGCCCTGCAGTTGCGGGCGGTGCAGTTGTCGTACCAGGCGGTGATACAGCCCGTAAGGATGCTTTCAATTATGAGGGGTTTGTTGAGGGGTCTCTCTCTCTCTCTCTCTCTCTCTCTCTCTCTCTCTCTCTCTCTCTCTCTCTCTCTCTCTCTCTCTCTCTCTCTCTCTCTCTCTCTCTCTCTCTCTCTCTCTCTGCCTCTCTCTCTCTCTCTCTCTCTGCCTCTCTCTCTCTCTCTCTCTCTCTTCCGCTCTCTCTCTCTGCCTCTCTCTCTCTCTTCTCTCTCTCTGCCTGCCTCTCTCTCTCTCTTCTCTCTCTCTCTCTCTCTCTCTCTCTCTCTCTCTCTCTCTCTCTCTCTCTCTCTCTCTCTCTCTCTCTCTCTCTCTCTCTCTCTCTCTCTCGCTGTCTCTCTCTCACTGTCTCTCTCTCTCTCTCTCTCTCTCTATCCCTCTTCCAACCTTAGTTCATCCTTATGGTGTATCTGTTAAGGGCAGTTGTCTCTGTTTTTTTACTAGACAGCCCAGTACAATGCACACCCTGGTTGGGGAGCACTGCACTTTAAACATCCATTTGTTTCAGTCCTATGGATGTTATGGGGCGGCCGATAGCAAATAAAGGGAAAATCAATGGGGCTTCATTAAAAGCAGCAGGCGGTCTTTTGCCTGGACACGGCTTAATTACAGTTTCACTGGCGTCTGCTTTAATTGGGTAGAATAAAGGAAGTGAAGTGTAGTGAATGGAGGACATTAGCATATCTATCACTAAGAGAGATCAGGGGATGCATCGAATCCACACACATACACATGGAAGCACACACACATGCGCATGTACTGTACACACACGCATGCACACACACACACAAACACATTTGCTCACATACACATAGAAACGCACATCCACACACACTCCTCTCACCCCTTCACTCTCTACAGAGGTTCTGAAGAGTAGTCTCTCCAGACTGGGGATAGGGGAAAGGGGAGGGAGAGCGTGGGGGGGGGGGGGGGGGGGTTGGGGGGGTCTGGGTTCACAAAGGGATCGGGGAAAATATGGGGAGGCAATTTGCTTCTTCGATCATGCAAATGAGAGCATTGTGTCGTGATTCCTCGTTGGTGCTGCCTCATTAATTGGATTGAGAGGAGAGAGTCAAAGACAGGAGGAAAAACCAGTAGCACTTTGCAGTGTCACAGTGAAGGACTCAGTGTTCTGTACACACAAGTATTGTTGACAAGACAAATATGTTGAGAAGGGCCTTCACTAAAAATTTTCAAAGACACCCAAGTCATAGACTATTCTCTCTGCTAATGCATGGCAAGCTGTATCGATGCACCAAGTCGGGAACCAACAGGATCCTGAACAGCTTCTACCTCCAAGACATAAGACTGCTAAACAGTTACTTAACCAAATAGCTACCCGGACTATCTGCATGGACCCCTTTTTGCACTAACTTTTATGACTCATCACATACTGCTACTGTTTACTATCTGTCACTTTATTCCTAGTTATGTGTACATAACATACCCCTTTTATTATTAAGTTTTATACTATTTGATCTCTTTTTTCTTTCTCTCTGCATTGTTGGGAAGGGTCCGTAAGTAAGCATTTCACTGTTAGTCCACACCTGTTGTTAACGAAGCATGTGACAAATTCAATATGATTGGATTTGATTTGAAAAGTATTCCAAGTCCTCCTCAGGGTCCTGAGACCAGTCCTATCCACCAGTACATGTGGCTTTGTGACCCCATCTGGCTGTGGGGATGATGGCACGCCCCGCTCCATTTCCATCCTAACTGCTGTGGTGCCATCTCTGACAGCCATCTCTGACAGTGACGGATAGCCAAGGAGAATGAAGGCGTTGTGTGAGCCGGTAGCGACAAGGAGCGGAGACAGTTTGAGCCCCATCCTGTTCCTGAGCAGTTAATAACAGTTTGCGAGGGCTTCCAGGGTTAATAACACAATCATTACCATGGCCACTATGTGGCAGACAGCTGTAAGCATGTATGCAGATGGACAGGAGTCATTTGTCCCTGTCAAACTGCTCAATAGACGTTTAACAACACTCTTCCTTTTGCCATAGTTAGACAAATCACAGCTCAGGACCCATCCACATTAGGTTTGCTTTAGGTTACATCACCACACAAAAAACGTTATTCAGAAAATATAATATTAGAGCATGAACTACTCTGAGATGGTCTCATTACCTATACATAACACTATATGTTATTCTGTTATCTGTCTCTGGTCCATAAATTCACACAAAGCAACCCCCCCATTTCTCAACCTTAACACTGCAGGTTCTGGTAAAACCGTCTGGCTTATAGATGCTGTCTATTTCCTCACAGCAGTGGACTGAATGAGCGAGAACACAGTGCGCTCCGCCAGCATTGAAAAGCTTGATTTATAATTTGTAGCATTCCCATCTGTTGTAGTTACGTGAAATTACAGCTAAACCAGTTAGTAGACACTTTGCCCCATTGTCTGTTGTTTTGATAATCACCCATAATAGCATCCAGCATCAATATGGTCTTTAAACCCGATTTAGGACTTAATGGGATAAGAGGGAGAGCCAGTCAGTATATGCACTGGGGGTAATGTCATTAGAAATGTTTGCAAAGGCCAAATTAAATCAGTCATAAATTGTGCTCTCAAGTCGGCCAGAAAACCCTGCCTCATTCAAGAGAGGAGAGGGGGAAGGGATTCATATTTTAACCTCGCACAGAAAATGCACTTAAACAGATTAAACTAAAATAGGGAACTGTGTGGATGGATGGAAATGGTAGCTGTAATGGTTTCCTGTTAGCCAAGGCAGGCTGAAGGCAGAGCTATTTTAAAGTTGGAACGGTGATTGAGGTCATAGCTTTGGCAATCTGGTGATTAAACCGCTGCGAGCATGTCACCAAACAACAGATTAGCCATCTAATGGGGTTTGCTAAAAACAGATGTTTTTGGAGGGGTTTTGAATGTTCGCTATTGAAAGCTATGTCGCTAAGCAGGTGTGTGGTTGAGGAGGCAGCTTTTGACACAGAGGCAATACTAAGAGCGTCTGATAGGGAACAGCCACACGGCTTCTATGTTGGTGTGTGTGTGTGTATTTGTGTATACACGCATGTGTGTACGTGCATGTATGTGCAGCCCACCCAGGTATGCTAGATTCTGTTTCATTGTCACTGTTTGTACATGTAGTATATGTCTGACTGTGTCAGAAATCACAGCTCAGATAGTAATCCTAGCAGTACATGGTTTGGGAATTTCCAAATCTGCACTTAATGAGATGAGTGTCTTCTCCAAAATCAGTCAGAGGGTGCAACACCATTCACAGGTTGTTTTCAGGGGGGTCTATAACATACTATGTAATGCGTATCTATATTATGCATTCATGAGACCATTCCAATTTCAAGCTGTTATGGTGGGAATCTAAAGAATAGTTAATGTACTCTAGCAATATGTCAATGCTTTTACTCACCCTTTTCTCTACAATATGTCAATGCTTTTGCTCACCCTTTTCTCTACAATATGTCAATGCTTTTACTCACCCTTTTCTCTACAATATGTCAATGCTTTTACTCACCCTTTTCCCTACAATATGTCAATGCTTTTACTCACCCTTTTCCCTACAATATGTCAATGCTTTTACTCACCCTTTTCCCTACAATATGTCAATGCTTTTACTCACCCTTTTCCCTACAATATGTCAATGCTTTTACTCACCCTTTTCCCTACAATATGTCAATGCTTTTACTCACCCTTTTCCCTACAATATGTCAATGCTTTTACTCACCCTTTTCCCTACAATATGTCAATGCTTTTACTCACCCTTTTCCCTACAATATGTCAATGCGTTTACTCACCCTTTTCTCTGCAATATGTCAATGCTTTTACTCACCCCTTTCTCTACAATATGTCAATGCTTTTACTCACCCCTTTCTCTACAATATGTCAATGCTTTTACTCACCCTTTTCTCTACAATATGTCAATGCTTTTACTCACCCCTTTCTCTACAATATGTCAATGCTTTTACTCACCCCTTTCTCTACAATATGTCAATGCTTTTACTCACCCCTTTCTCTACAATATGTCAATGCTTTTACTCACCCTTTTCCCTACAATATGTCAATGCTTTTACTCACCCTTTTCCCTACAATATGTCAATGCTTTTACTCACCCTTTTCTCTACAATATGTCAATGCTTTTACTCACCCTTTTCTCTTCAAGAGCAGTAGATGAATGAGCAGGAGAGGAGGAAAGGAGTACATGGGGAAGTTTCATTCAACCCTCCACTTGTGGGACTGTTTATTCTCTCCCATGATGCTTTTCATCTCTTCCCCAGGCCTGTGTCTGCACCATGTCTCTTTCTTCCCTGTCAAACAGGAAACAGAATTCTGTGCCAGCCAGTCTGTGTCAAAGCATCTCTGTCAACATCAGAGAGGAAATTAATGTGATGTCCACCCAAACACAATTGTTTGTAGCCGTACGTCTTGCTGAAATTCATCCTATAACTGTGTCTTTTAGGAGATTAAGATGTCAAATGTTCTGATGGATGACAATAAGATAAGAGGATTGGGTATTTTGTGTGGAGAACGTAAGGTGAGCATTGCACACCACTGTGTGCAATGCTCACCTTGGGATTTGGACAGAGTTTGGGATTTGGACAGAGTTGTAAAAGTCACTGATAGCAATAGGAACAGGTGAATTTATACACTGCAAAAAAAGCCAACTTAACCAATTGCTTAATCAGCGTTATTCTGTGAGTCGAGTGTTTAAGTTTTTTTACTTAACATACTCTGTTTGAAGTGAGCTGAATTTGAATACACTTGCCATTCAGAACCATGCCCATCATTATAATATTTCCCAGCATGCACTTTTGGAGGTTGATTTTCAGAATTGTTTGTTTCAATACCTGTGTTTTTGCATAATTGTTTTTTTGTGACTGCCGACTAATAAAATAAAAGAAATCTTCAGTAAATGAGGCATACAAAGTATATTGAAAGCAGGTGCTTCCACACAGGTGTGGTTCCTGAGTTAATTAAGCAACTAACATCCCATCATGCTTAGGGTCATGCATAAAATGCCTAGTTGCCCATTACTTTTGGCTACCATGGCTAGAAGAAGAGATCTCAGTGACTTTGAAAGAGGGACCTCAAGGGAGCATAGTGAGTGTAAAGGGTGTGTGTCTGTGTCTGTGTGTGCGTCAGTATATCAACGTATCAGTGTGTCAGACATGTCAGACACCAGATCTCAACCCAATTGAACACTTATGGGAGATTCTGGAGCGACGCCTGAGACAGCGCCTTTCACCACCATCAACAAAACACAAAATTATGGAATTTGTCGTGGAAGAATGGTGTCGCATCCCTCCAATAGATTTCTAGACACTTGTGGAATCTATGCCAAGGCGCATTGAAGCTGCTCTGGTGGCTCGTGGTTGCCCAAAGCCCTATTAATACAGTTTATGTTGGTGCTTCCTTTATTTTGGCAGTTACCTGTACATTGATTGGTTGATTAATCTTATGCTACAGAAACATAAATAACATGCATCTTTCCAAACTAATCCAATCTGTTAGTAGTTGGACTTATTGCACCCGTTAATGAGATGACTGTTCCAGTTTATATGATTTAGGTAGGCTCAATAATTAATCTTCCCGGCAGTCATTCTCAATTCAGGTTGCGGGTGGATAAAAGTTCCAATTGTTGAATATTCTCATTCTAGCTAGATTCCAATAGGAATTACACATCATAAAGAGTTTAATTTAGATAACATATTCACTTAGACACTCACTTGGTGAAGGCTACAGGACTGAAAGCCATTGAATATAACAACCATGTGTCTGTCACTAACAAATACAGTCATGGGTTGTAACTGCAATTCATTTAAAAGTTAAGTAAAATATTTAATAAGGTAGGTTACATTCTCAAGTTGAATTGTATGTTCACTGCCAGAAACCCATCCCAGCAACACATACACCCTCCTCTCGTCCCAATGCTTTGGTCCTTGTTGGTGTAGATTTCCCCTCAATCCTGGGTTCACCTGTAACACAGCACCTTTGGCTTGAGGTAAAACTCTGGCCCTGTGCACGCTGATATTCAGCCATTGTCTAAATTAACAAGGAAAAGGCGGTGCAGATTGAATGGCAAACATGCAGGTGATGACATGTCCTCGGCAAACACAAAGTACATGTCATTACTCAATGACCGGTGCCTAGTCAGCTACCCAACCGTCACCAACATCAATTTTCTCTCCTGGCATCCCCCAAGAAAGAAGGGAATGTGATGGTTTCTCTCTGGTTTTGAGTCTGGTGAGATGGATAGCTGGTGACAGTGAGGATTGTAATGAGGTAATGTTTCTGTGTTGATCTGTTAAGCAAGGGAACCAAGGAGAAGCTAGCTGTGTTTGTTTGGGTGGGGTAGAAGAAATAAAGAATGTGACATTATCTCATCATTGTAACTCTAGACATGTGTGGAAGATTTCAGGTCTCTTATCACAGCATTGGGTCTATTCATTAACCTTTACGTTAATTGTGTAGCTACACTATTTGAGAACACATGCAAGATTTTTGGAATTCCTTTTAAACATAACGCCAAGCAACATCTACAACTAATGATGAACAAAAACAGAGAGACGAACAAAAAGAACGCTGTGTGTGAAATACAAGACTGGTAGGTTTGCAACAACGAGTAAGACCTGTTCAAATTCAGATGTCCTTTCACATCAGCATCACTTCACAACAGCCCTATCAGGTAACCAGAGAGAGCAGTAAAATGAACAACAACTACAAGACACTTGGAAAACACTGATGCATTTCACAATAGTTCTCGGATTGAGGGCAAGAGGTGAAACAAAGGTAATGCAAAACAGGAGAGTTATGACTGCTGCTAGTAAATGGAGACCCTGGCTCGTTTGTCAGGGAGCCAAAGGTTGATGTCACAAAGACATTCACAAAGACACTCTGGATGACAGAGACGGAGAGTGTGAACTATTAGAAAGGGGCCACGAGGACAGACGGCCATGTTATTCCCGTAATATCTTATGCTAGGGGGCAGATAGCTGACTAGGTCAGGAGTGGTGTGTAGTTAGGTGAGCTCTTACTCCTTTGTACACCACCTGCTCCCCCAGGGGCTCTGTCTCATGACTGGGACAGATATCCCAGATATCCGAATAGGCTTTTTTTTTTCTCTAATACCCCCCTTTATCTCTCTAGCCTCTGGCTAATTCATGGTACACAATGTAAAGATTAGAAATATCTATGACAAAGCCCTGTACAAAGAAACCAGGTAAATGTTTATGAAGATTGTGCAAAAGGTCTTGACAAGTGTAGAAAAGCTCAACTGGTAGGTTGATATTGATTGACGCAGTTACAGAAAGATCTGGAGAGGGTTCCTTGCGTCCCTGGCACATTTTTTAATGAGAATATGCTCATGGTTTTGGGTTTGAATTGCCGTAGGGTTGACTGACATTTCATAGGCTTATTATTCAGCTATGTCCTGAGGAATGAAGTGAAGGGGGAGATCCACTGGAAAGTGTAGTCAGGCCTCTAGTTCATGTTCCCTGGGCCAGACCGAGACAATGTTTAGGCACGTTGTCAACAACTCTACCCTTGCTTATCTGAGATATGTAAACCTCTGTAAGTGAGTGCTTCATCTGTAATTCTATTGTGAGTTGGTCGGTTGTCTCCAAGTGTCTGTATAATCTAATGAAATGCATACCTTGCTTGTCTGTGACACCAAATACCTGGGTTAGGAACGGGCGTCTCGGCCTCAATCTAATTTGCGGTAGGAGAACTTGTGATGGGGATTGGAGTGTGGGGTGGGGTGGGGCCTGATTTAGAGGATGTTGTCATAGCCTAGACAGGGGGGTCTTTGTCTCCCCTATAATCACTTTTTGTACCTCACCTTTCCTCCTCCCTCCCTTCCTATCGTGTCTTTTCATGTCTTTTTCACTCTTCCTCGCGTCCTCTCACCCAACTCCTCTCTACTATTTGCCTCAACTATACCTAGAAACCATGCTGCGTGTGTAAGTTGTTTCCACTCTGCAAGAGACGGCAGTCAAATGGAAAACCCAACAGCTGTAAAGCATCCTTATCTATTGCATCTCATTACTGAAGGAACAGGTTAGGAACGGGTTAGGAACGGGTCGAAAAAAGAAAGAAGAAGAACCTAAAGGAAAGACAGAATTCAGGATTATCCCCCCCCCGTTATGTGGCTTTGGGCAAGACAAGAATGAAACATACCTGTAGAGTATCATACTGTCATATATTCCAAGGGAAGCCATACCTGTAGAGTATCATACTGTACCTAGTAATATAATCCAGGGGAAGCCATACCTGGAAGCCATAGATACCTTATACGGTGTATCGCGCCCGGCCCCAGACATGCTTCTCACCACCAGACACAACACAACCAGCTCTGTCCAAATGTTTCTGCCAACCAGGCCAGGATCAAAGGGCTTGCTTAAGGTTTGTCTTCTGTCTTTTTAATAAGAGATGTGATGGTGCCGTTCATGTTTCTTATGTCTCTTATGAATCTGTCATTAATTAGAATTGGATCGAGAATAATATAAAAACAAGGTATACTTGAGTAACAGTTTTTATTTTCAGTGGGTTTACAAAAGAACACATATTTGGATGATTTTAGGCGATTCAGGGTTGAAGAGGACAGCTGAATATTCTAGTACGACATGTCTCCTCTTTCCGTTCGCTGTTGGAGGAGACAACATATTTTTACAGATATGTGAGGAATGTCAGATTATCATACTCAAATTAGGTGGTCGTTGGACCGCAGGGGTTCTGAATAATCACAGCTATCATCTCATCATCAAACCCACAGTCTGCAGATGACCGGTGCTCTGATTTTGTCAGTGGGATTCTTGTCTCTGGTTCGTCAGATGGACAAATTATTGTTTTTCTGACCCAATTTTTGGCATTATTGGAAAGGTTTATAGACATAGACAAATATTATAATAGAGAATAAATTATATTTGCAATTTCAGACTAGCTTATTGAAAAGGGAAATAACATATTTAATATGTTTCATGGGTCTTATCAATTAAATGTTTGGTTATGGAATTTAAAGCGAGTTTCAGATCCATAATTTAGTGTGGGAGACTTACACCTCAACCCACCCCAGTCACAACCACAGCTATCACCCTCTTTCCTTAGTACAGACCAACCAACATAGCCAACCTGACTCTATCAATTGTACTCAAGATTCTCTGAGCCAATCATAAATCATCCAAATAGCTGGAGAAGTGACAACAGCAGGGAGGCCAGACAGTAAATAAATGTTTGTTGTTTCTTTCTTTCTTTCCTTCCATCCCTTTTGCTTTCTTTCTTTGCTCTGTTAATGGATGAGGTGATGCTTGGGCTACCCTCTGGGTAGGAAAAGTTGTTTTGTTGGGTGAAAAGCACCCCATCCTGAGAGGGGCTCTGTAGGGAATGTTACAGTAGGAGCCGAGCAACTCTCCCCCCTACAGGTCTGAAACTTAATAGGACTGGCTAGAATGTGATTTATAATGGCTAGGGCCCACCACCTACAGATAGGTTTCTCTATTCAGTTGTGTTTTCAAGCACCCAGTTCATCAATAAAGATCACATTTGGAATTCACTCCAAAGCTTCCCGTACAGATGGTGATATAATTTTTTCGTTTTCACGGTAGAAAAATACACCAAGTTTCTAAACCAACTGCAGGCTATGTGATATTATGTTGTAGCAGAGAGAATTCCCTTAGTGTTCCAGGTATCCAACTTTTACAAGATGGAGAACGCAACAGGTAACTGGAAAACTCAACTGGAAAGTCCATGTCTAATTGACTAAAACCTTTTATGGCATTTGAAGTATAGGTTCTGCTGAAACCATAGTGAAAAATGTATGCAGCGTTATTGACAAAATACAGGTATTCCATAAATCTGATGTTATTGAGTCTGTTGCAACATGCTTTTAACTAGATACTGTATGTGTAGTTGGTATTGTGATATGTGTGGTTAAGTCATGAAGAATGAAGATTTCATGGAATTTGGCTAATGGTTTTCATGTGGGGTTCTTTGATACAAAAAATGTTTTTAACACAGACACTAATCCCTGTTTTGTCAGGCTGTGGTCTCCAAATGATGTTATATAATTTCTTGGGTTATGTATGATGATCTGTCTGTCTGTGTGTGTGTGTGTGTGTGTGTGTGTGTGTGTGTGTGTGTGTGTGTGTGTGTGTGTGTGTGTGTGTGTGTGTGTGTGTTTGGCAGAACACGTCTTGTCATTGTAACACAACACGGCTCCACTCTACCCAACTATGGCATGCTGCAAGCTTCAATTTAACCACAACTGTTTACAGCTGTCAATATAAGGACTAACGCCACAATAAATGCATTAAATTGCGTCTGGCCCTGTGTCACGGAAAATAACGTGAGTGGCTAGACACTGTAGTGAATGTATGTTCACTCTTTGTTATTAGATGGCAGTGTCTTAAGGGTCTCATAGCTGCTGTCCATTTTATTTAATCAGTCTGTATTACCTGCTAGCCTTTTCACTGTTAAAATAATCACCCCCAATTATGGGCATAAAGGAGAGAGTAGACACGAGAGGACAGAGAGAGAAATCACACAAAGTAATTTCTCTCCACCTTGGCTGCTTATGTAGCTTTTGATGTTTTTTGGGGGGGTAATAAAAGCCTTGTGGGTGTCTGCCATGACCCCCCTACAATACATTGGGAGCAGTCACTGAGGACATATCCCCCTCACCACACACGCAAACACTGCCGCCACCACTATTAACTAAAAAGGTCCAGACAATTTATCGAATGCTGTAGATGAAAGAAAAAGCAGGAATAATTCCCAAAAATTGACCACCTCTACAATGAAGAACATAGAATGGTGAGAAAGGGGCATTGTGATGTACTTTAATCCACACTGGTGCTGGAAAAAAGAGATCCCATTAAATATACCTTTGAAATAAATGGGCCCAATTACCTAGACGGCAAGAGGTCTCTAATGAAGCTTTTGTCAAGGTAAATAAACACGGTGGAGAGACACTGGAGGAGTGATACAACAGCATCATTCAGAATCATCTTCCAGATGAAAGTTATAATCACAGAAATGGTAGGGTGGTGGAGACCGGAAGTTACAGTTTACAGGAAAAACATAGCGAGATTCTAATTCAATTTGTTGAAAGAGTCAAATTGAGTGAAAGTAGAGTCACTGACATGAGGGAGTTGGAAAAAAACAGTAAAATATAGATTAAGCAAACAATGTCATTTTAATTAATATGTGAAATAGAACATTGGTAATAATTATTGTTACAAGAGTTGCTCAGTTACATTAGCTGCACTGTGCGTTGGAAATAAGTCACTTTAAATAGGTTTAGGAGAGTTGCTTTGATAATGGCATTTTGGCGAGACTCTCATTTTAATTAACAGGTTAGAGGGGATTGGCTCAAACTCCCTCTCTTTCGGCCCTCTTCAGAACTGTGAGAGCTGCCGACCCTTCTCACATCAATCCAGAACACTCCGTCTCTTCTCTCCAAAACACAGCCAGTATTACTTTCGTTGATAGTTCTGGAATATGGGCAGCAAATTGTGGAGATGGCATGGGTAGCTGTAATCTTTTCACATCTCTACCTCGCCAACCTTTTCCAAATGATGTCTCACAAGGATGTTTTATGTAAAGAGTATGCATGACATAGAGAAGTAAACAAATAGGGAGTAACTGGTCCTCTGTGCATGGAGCTTTCAACACCAGGATCCCGCTGGGGCCACCCATACGGAAAATGGATATGTATGACTGTAAGTCACTTTGGATAAAAGTGTCAACTAAATGGCATATAATTGTATTATATTAACTGCAGGATGCTAGTTGTACCTGTAGACTTTTAGTCATTGTGCTATGCTAGTTGGCTTGATTGCCAAAATCTCGCACTATCCCTTTAAAACAGAGTTATTGGAATTAGGCACTGAAACAACTCACAGTTTCTAGACTTGTCCATACACTCTTAGAAAAAAAGGTGCTATCTAGAACCTAAAAGGGATCTTCAGCTGTCCCCATAGGAGAACCCTTTGAATAACTATTTTTGGTTCCAGGTAGAACTCTATTGAGTTCCATGTAGAACCATTTTACCAGAGGGTTCTACATGGAACCTAAAAGAGTTCTATCTGGAACCAAAAAGGGTTCTACATGAACCAAAAAGGTTCTCCTATGGGGACATCCGAAGAACCCCTTACTGTAGGAACCCATTATTTTCTAAGAGTGTACCACAAGGCCAAGGAGATGCAAAGTGTGATCCATTGACCCCTGTACGCACTTGCACCATACTAAAGGATGTCTTCCCTCCTCTCCCTCCTGCCTGATTGATCCAGTGACGGAGCAGACCTTACAGAGACCCAACAGCTTGTGAAGGGGTAAAGGTTAAGGCCATGCGTGTCTGTGGGGGCCTAGACAGGGGTCAGGAAGTCTCAGTCAGGGTTGTGACCCCGCTGACCCCCAGTCCGTGTCCACAGTCGCATTTGTTTGTGTCCACATCTATGTGGCTTCCTTAATCTATCCTTTGAGGGAGATCTATCATCCATCTATGTACCTCTGATACTGAACCATGTCTCTATAGGTCAGCACCAGGAGGGAGATTACCAAGGTAATGGTTGAATTAAACCTGTATTGCTAATATAGTAGTGATATATTGATGGATCTAAGAGTAAGGTGTCCTACACTTTGTCCTAAATTCCTCTTCTAGATCTACAGTTCGGAGAAACATCTTTGACGGTCCAGTCAGAACACCATGGCTTGAATAAAACGTATTTAGAGTAGAAAGAGCATAGACTCATTGTGAGTGAAAGATATCTGTGACAGGGTCTCATACATACTCATAACTTTTGTCTTTACATTGTTTTGTGAAAACACAAATCTTACAATCTGTAGTGTATAGTGTAGGCTAAAGGATTGGGCCATAACGCTCGACTAGTCTTTAAAACTAGCCATTTCACTAACATGCCTTCTTTTATCTGATGTGTTAAACATAACGAAGTGTGATGCTTATCGCCACACTACTGTACTATTCATTCCTTCATTACTATTTAATTAACGTATGATTAACGCTGCAGTGCAACTCCCATTCTCCGTGTCGGAGGCCCCACTAAAGACGGCTCAAGCTTGAGAGATGTAGGTTTTTCAAGTCATTAAAATTTTTACATTTACATTTACCCGCCTTTAATTTAGCGTATAATGATGCCATTAGAATAGAATCCATCTGGAAGTTCCTTTTGGGAGCAGTTAATGTTCCATAGCTTCTGCAGTTAACGCAGCTCTCACTACATTTGCAACACATACATTCCCCTCAATTACAATTACAATCAAGCCCATGTTTAAGATAGATGTTTCTAGATATGCAGGATTATGATACCTGCACTGGGACTGGGAAATACAAGAAGGAACAGGACATATTGGGTCACTGGCAATAAATGCTAAATGAGACTGCTGACAAATATTAGGACACAGTGAAACACTTTAGAATCAGAGAAATCGGATCAAGTGCAACTTATAATTTGGTTCCACTGTGAGCACCTGTTTTGTGTTGATATATCTCTGGTTATGATATCTCTAAACTCACCTCAAGCTCCCACTACTGAACTCTCAGAGACGATACTATCTGACAACAGCATATATAAAAAAAAAAATGCAGTTGCGAATTAATTAAAATAACAAACAATTTCCTACACTGAGAATTAGTGACTACTCATGCCCCCTACATCACACTGGCCTTTAATCCTCTCTGCCTCAATTATGCAAATGCTAACTTTCTCTCCCAGCAATTAATGTGATTAATTTTATCTTGTTTTGAATTACAATTGCAGTGCCTGCTAGCACTTTAAAGCATTAATTAATTACCAATTAAATCAGTGGGCTCGTTTGCTCCAGTGCTGCTCGGTTCTGTAGCAATTTGTGTTTAATGTGCTAATTGGGAGAGATTAAAATATCTGACCTCTTTTGAGAGAATAAAAGTTACATTCAACAGTGGTATTAGCATAGCATATTTTCAACTTATTGTTTTATTGGACGTTACGTTGCTAATTATGACGACTGACTAAATACTATGCAATGTCAACAGGAAATGTAAAACCGATCTCCAATATTGGTACAAGTATTGATCCATTCAAGTCTTGAGGGATGCTTGTAGTGTTGTCATTTCATCACAAAAAACATCTATAAAACCTATGTTCAACATTGTGAATGATATACTGCAGAGTGCTCATTCTCTTCTTTTAGTAAGGGGTTGAATAGCCATAACTTGCTAATGTGTTGTCCATGTCCATGTTTTTATTGCATAAAGCTTATCTTAGAGAGCTTCATTCATTCAGCAGATCCAAGAAAGGCCGTAATCATTTATTCCTGTGTCTTATACCTCTTCAGTACTTTGTTATGCCCACTTGAGTAGCATTAACAGCTCACTACTCCATTTGCCAAGGACTTGGATTGTCTCAAATCGAGTTACTCCCATCTGAACATCAGAGCTTCAGGCGAACAAGAGTGGAGCTGGATAAAAAAAAAAAAGCTTTCATGTCCTGATGTGATCTTCTTGAATGGGAACTCCATCTTGTAACCTGGAACTGAAATATTATTATTTTATATGATTTTACCACACCAGCTCTTTGGTCCAAATGTAAGATCAGAGATTTGGGTGTTAGTGAACAGTATGTTGGTTGAAAGGTTTGGTACAGGACAGTCGGCTCCCATGAAAGGAGGTCTAAATCAAAAGCATGGATGGCCCACGGGCTCCTAGAGTCTCTCAGAAGTCTATGTTGAGTTCTCATATGATGTCCTCCATACTAAATGTCTATTGCAATTTATGTACAGTCCAATGTATCAGAAGAGTGAAAGACAATTTTACCAACTAACTACATTTTCTGTAGAAACCACAAACGTGACTAACCCCGTAGCTGTGTACCCTATATCACTTTGAGCATCATCCCTGAGTGCACATGAACAGCACAACCCAAAAACCTCTCCTACTTTCCGTGATAGTGAGGAGGAATGGACATAATGCCAGCTGGGGAAAATAAGATACTGAAGGAGGCTTCTACAGACTCAATTTCATTGTTGCATTAACTTCCTCCACGATTCGAGTGCTCGGACACAGGCAATCTATTAATTCCCCTTTAGAATCACAATGCAGTGAATATCCCTCTACCTATAGTGTTTTGTTGAAGGTAATTCACAGAGCACATCAAGATGAAAACCACCGCACTTTGTATCCGAATGGACACTTGCATATTTCATTGGACACTTTTTATATGGAAATTAAATGTTCTCCCCGACTTGTTTGCCTGTTTGTGCTGTCCAGCAGTCACAATGAAACGAAAATACGCATCAGTGTACATTTTGCGGAGATAACTCTTGAAGGGTTACTGCTGGATGTGGTGAAAGGAGGAGCAAAATAAAACTGAGATAGGACTATTACTATTATGAACTATTACTATTATGGACTATTACTATTATGGACTATTACTATTATGGACTATTACTATTATGGACTATTACTATTATGGACTATTACTATTATGGACTATTACTATTATGCACTATTACTATTATGTTTGTGTGTATGTACTGTATGTATGAATGTGTGTTTTTGTTTGTTCATACTAGATTTTGCCATGGTATCAATGGGACGAGGTTATCATGTGGCCACTCTAATCTATTTTGATATCATCTATTTTCCCTTTCATGTATTTTCTTTAGATGAGCACCACTCAAAATGTATGTAGCCTATTCCAGCAGTGAAGTAAAGATTGTATAATTCAGACACAGCGATCAGTTGGATCAGAATTTATATCTGTGGTGAAGGAAACAGGAAGCATCAAACAAAGAAACCTGCCCTTACATGCAATTTAGCAATGCACTGTGATTTAGTCACAGTTTAGAAGGCACTCTGCTAGGGGACAAAAGGATCCTTGTCGGGCGTCCCGGGTGCCATTTGGAAGGGGGGGGGGGGGGGGGGGGGTCTAGGAAGGGGCAGGAACTGGACTCCCAACTACAAGGTAACAAGGGAAAACCAATCTCTCTTGGAATTAGCCTGGGATTGGAGACACAGGGCTCACCAGACAGTAGATCAATGGAGCCCTTCGGAGAGGGAGGGAGGAGTGGGGCAGAGCAGGATATTGAAAGTGTGCCAGGTCCTGGCCAGAGCTGTGGAGGATCCTGTTACCTGTTCATATGTTTAGGTTGAATGTTCACTTGCCTGCCTGGCCCTATGCCCACATCTAGGGTTGGCCTTTGAAACTTGTATTGTAGTAGGTAATAACAAATCAAATCAAATGTTGTTTGTCACATGTGCCGAATACAACAGGTGTAGATCTTACAGTGAAATGCTTGCTTACAAGCCCTAACCAACAATGCAGTTAAAAAAAAAAGTGCTAAATATATACGTGTAAGTAAAGAAGAATGTAACCAAGAGGATATACTGTGTATTCAAACAAGATATGACAAGCTGTATTTTGCATCCCAAAATACAGATATTTTTACTCTACGGCCTACTGTTAAACAAGTTTGAAGGGAGTAAGCATTTTCTTCCCCTTCTGTCCTCCACCTCTATTTTTCTGTCCAACTATCTGTTAACATCAAACAGGTTCAATGGGAGCAAGGCTCTCTTGTGGGCCTTTATACACCAGTGCACAAGCTCTTCTCCTCGCCTCAGGTCCGTCAAGCCTTTATCGAGCCATTAGGTATCCTCTTAGAGCCTGCACATCGTAGAAATGAAAGAGCAGAACGCACTTGGTCCTCATCCTCCCCTCCTATAATGCCCCCTTGTCTAGTGCCATGCTCCAAGCGAATGTCATCATCCGAGTCGTATGAATGAGTGGAGTGCGCTGGCGTTACATATCGATCCTCTCTCTTTGTGAAGCCTCCGAACCCTGCAATAATTAGCATTGTCCATTAGCGACTTAGCCTGCTAACATCCCTATTAATGGCTTCAGCCCTGTTCTTTCAGAAGTGTTAACATTCATTTGGACAGGGTTTATTTATTCCGAAGAACAGCGAGAAGAACATGGTACAAATATATTTCAATGGAATGAAAGGAAGGGGAAATGAAGTACTTGTTTAAAAGCTTAAAAGGAACATCTGTATTTAATGAATGTGTTTAATAGCTGGTATCTTTGTTCTCGTTTTGTAAAAAAACATTTTATCAGAGAGCAGAGCACACTGTGTAGATTTTTAAATGTCACTTATACACAGATGTTGTAGAGGTCCATTTGTTTTGTTACTTTTCACTACCCAACAGTACAATGCAGCCCTTCTCTTAAACATAGTTACTAAAAGGCTGTTGCTTCATCATTTCTTTGCATTTGTCTACCTTTCAGCAAATGAACAACAACTACAGAGATTCACTAGGGATTAAAGAGATGGTTCACTTTTAGCTTATTTTCAAACTACCTGGGGTGTTCCCAAACCAATATATACGCTGCACAAAAATAACATGCAACCATTTCTAATATTTTACTGAGTTACAGTTCATATAAGGAAATCAGTCCAGATGTTTAATGTCTAATTGAAATAAATTCATTAGCTCTTAATCTATGGATTTCACATGACTGGGAATAGAGCTATGCCTCTGTTGGTCACAGATACCTTAAAAAGGGTTAGAGTTGATCAGGCTGTATCACAACTGGCCGTGATTGGGAGTCCAATAGGGCGGCGCACAATTGGCCTAGTGAGTTTGGACGGTGTAGGCTGTCATTTTAAATAAGAATTTGTTCTTAGCTAATAAAAAATAAAGGTGAACCTCTTAACGATCAGACCCTTTTTTAAACTTTTCGCCTAAAATGACATACCCAAATCTAACTGTCTGTAGCTCAATGCAATCAAAAAAACATGTGTTTTCTATTATCTGTTTTGTTCCATAATCTTTGAAATGCAATAGAAAGGTCATAATATCATACAGGAGTTTGACGCAATATAACATTTGCCCACTAGTTGGCAGCAGTGTGTGTGCAAAGTTTCAGATTGATCCAGTGAAGCATTGCATTACTGGACTATTTTGTATCAAGTCTGCCCAAATGTGCCGAATTGGTCTCAATTGATACATTCTCAAGTATATAACTATAGAGAACATTAAAAAAGTATATGGTAATACAAAATGTAAGTTTCCACACTTTCCAGGAATGTCATACATGATGGATCATTAGCTTATATGCTAACTTTCACACATCTAGATGGCCGGGCGGAGTGGGTGTGGAGTCAGCAGGGGTTCAGCATGGTATTTATTAGCTGTAATAGCTACTGTACATTGGACACTGCAGTTAGATTAACAATAATTTAAGCTTTATGCCCATATAAGACATGTCTATGTCCTGGAATGTTTGCTGTTACTTACAACAGTACACGTGACACGAATCCTGTAGAGGTTAAATAAAAATGTAAACATTTTAAAAAATCAGGCTGTTGGTTGTGGCCTGTGGAATGTTGTCCCACTCCTCTTCAATAGTTGTGCCAAGTTGTTGGATATTGCCGGGAACGCTGTCGTACACGTCAATCCAGAGCATCCCTAACATGCTCAATGGGTGGCATGTCTGGTGAGTATGCAGGCCAGCTTCCAGGAATTGTGTACAGATCCTTGCGACATGGGGCCGTGCATTATCATACTGAAACATGAGTTGATGGCGGCGAATGAATGGCAAGACAATGGGCCTCAGGATCTGAGAAAAATTACACATTTTAGAGTAATTGTCCTTTTAAGGTGCACCTGTGTAATGATCATGCTGTTTAATCAGCTTCTTGATATACCACACCTGCCAGGTGGATGGATTATCTTGGCAAAGTAGAAATGCTCACTAACAGGGATGTAAACTAACACATTTGAGAAAAATAAGCTTTTTGTTTCTATGTAACATTTCTGGGATCTTTTATTTCATCTCATGAAACATGGGACCAACACTTTACCTGTTGAGTTTATATTTTTGTTCAGTATAGCTTTTTTTGGAGAACGTAGCAGGGGCCAATGGAAACAGTGTCAGTTAGCGGTGGATTCAAAAGCAGAGGCAGACTAGGAGACCAAAGCAATACTCTTTCCCCATGCTTTTGAATGCACCACTATCTTATACAAATCCTATAATAGGTTATATTTATATTGGCCGTATACCTGTGATTGTTCCTTTGAAGGTTCAACAGCATTCATGTGAATACAAGAGAGTTTAACATGTACAGTACCTGTTACCTTTCACTGTTTACGTTTTGCATTTCCTCTGGCAACCAAAGATATTTGTTTCTCAGTAGAGGACCCTAGACAAGCAGCCGTCCTGTGCTTATAATCCGACCCCAAAGCCAATGTAGCGCTACTGATATAATGAGGGCTTTTGGAGAGTGCCAATGCAGAAGAGGCTCTAGGAGCATCAAAACAGCAGACAGAGAGGCCCTCTTTTCCACCCATGACCTCTCTGGGATACATGGATGTAATGCTGACCTTTCCGACCATCAGCGAGCTCAGAGAAAATGAGGGGAACAGATGAGAAGGAGAGAGAGACAAACTAAAGTGCTCACCCGGAGCCATTATGATTAACCATCAGCAGTTTTTGTGTAATCATCGACAATGTGCGCACAGCAGAATTCCATATGGAAAGAGCTGGAGAGAAAAATCAATCACATTATAACTGTAGACATGCTTTATTGACCTCTGTTGGTGTTCACACATTTCATACTTGATTTGTGTCTACTGGCGAGCATTTGGAACAACACAGGCAATTTGGATTATGACGAGAAATAGGACAAGCATTCTAAAACTAAGCCTGTGCTCATGGCTTGAGTGCAAGTTTAGAAAAAAATTAATCTAATTAACATTTATTTAATCTTCTTCCTGTGCGCATATTTGACTATGAAAATATTGAAAAAGCAGTTCCCTCTTTCACTGACATCGAGGCATGCACTGTTTGGGGTTTGAACATGGTAATAGTATGAGCCCAGCAAGCATGGTTGCATTATGCAGGCTAGGGCTAGCAACAGATCCAGAAACCCCCTCTCCCTCAGACAGACAACTGTAAATAAGAGTTGGATGTCTCATTAACAGAACCCCTAGCCTTGACAGCTGCATTCATCCAAAATGCATTGTATCTAAAGGTTAAGAGTAGTTACGGGGAAAGTAATGTATTATTAAAATACCTTTCGGAGTGAAGTACCTTTTGATATATTTTCCTTGGTAATGAAAGCAGCATTCGGTGGAAATGTAATAATTTGTAGGCCCATTTCTCCAAGTCTTTATTCACCTCTGCCTCTCCCACGACACATCTGGGGAGAGAGGAGAGAGCTCCCGGCGATGGAGGAGATGGCAAACATTTTGTCATAGTCGGAACCATCTTTTAGATTACTGGTTTTTCATTAAAAAGCCTTTCGAAGCATTCAGAGCATTTTGGGGGGTGAAGATGCTTCACAATTTTCTCCCTCTCATTCTCTTTCTTTCCTCACTATAGCCAAATCCTTTCTCTTTTTTGATGTTGTTAAGGGAGTAATTGAAATTGGTCAGGCTTGTTTGGAGTGAGTCTGATCCAGAAATGATTAAAGGTAGATGGGTTTTGTGGTATTCAAAAGAGAGAATGACAGAAAGAATATGGTTAATGCTTTTTCTTTTTCATTTTCCAAAGGGAGGGGAGGGGAGGGCTGGAGGGCTGGAGTGTAAAACATCCAGGCAGGTTGGTGTTTGAGGGGGTGGGGGTTTCGGCTCACAGAATAGCCCCTACTCAAACCCCCTATTAAAAGCACCAGGACTGTCAAAGCCAGTAAAAAGACAGGAAATCACAGAGTGAAATGAAGCTTCTTTTACCAATTACTGAATAGCGAGAGCACACCTTGGAGCTCTTTGTGTTCGGCAGCACCAGTCCTCTCTCTCCTCACCCCACTCTTATCCCTCTCTCCCCTCGTTCTGGGCCTTTGAGTTGGATGCATTAGTGCTGAGGCCTAGAGAAGAGGAGAGGCAGCGTTTTCAAAGCCCAGTCAGACCCACTTCTAGCCTGTCATTGGAGCTCCTTTTCAGGCTGAGGGTGAAAGAGTCACCCTCAACCTCTCCACTCAAACATTTATCTATCCCTTTTTCCCCTCGCTTCGGCAGAAATTATTAGTAGAGGGAGCCATTTACAGAGTCTTAGCACCTCTCTATGTGCCATGTTAAAGCACATTTAGCTTACCTGATTTCACTTCCTGGGTCAGTGAAGAGGAACATGTGTGGGTGTGACCATGCATGTTGCTGTTGTTTATGTACGCACAGAGACATAAACACACACACACACACACACATAAACACACACTGTATTATCATGTATGATTATTATGATTATATTGATGATAAAAGGTATAATATAATGTTATGAATAATTGATGTGTAAATCTCAGCAGGTTGTGGGTGTCGGCGTATACTAGCTAGCCATTGGGTGGTGAGTAGAGTGGAGGGATGGGGTCTGGCACGGCCTCTCACCTCCCAGTTCTCCCCTGGGCCCTATAACCAGCACACACACCACCCATCTATCCCCTCCTATTGACTACAGCTCTTAATTACCAACCAAGTTAAAACAATGTGGCAGCCAATGTCAGCAGAGGCCCATCACTGTTTAGACTGTTAATGTGTGAGATGTCTTGAATCCATGTTTTCTGATGTAAATAGCTATATAGGAGTAGTTTTGATTGTTTTGGTGGTGATGGTGACTCATATAACGGTGAATGTTGCTATGGTTTTGGTGGTTGTGGTAATGGCGGTCCGATAGCCATCGTTATTGATGTTGTTGAGAATGATGTAGCTCTCAGATTAGTCATAGAACACGTTCTGATAGGATGTAACTCAGGACCCGTAACATTCTTATTGGGGCTTCATAGACCGTACTGGCCGATGCTGTCAGCGTGCTCCAGGCCCACCCTTATAAAGACACATGAGGACATTATTATGTAAGATTAGTCATTTTTTTGGGTTAGACTCCAGCCTGTACCTTGGTAGTCGTTCCCCTGCTTCCTATCCAGGCCTTTGCATCATCTTTAGTTCATCTGTCAGCCGCTCGCAGACAGCCGTGACACTTTTCAAATCACTCAGCATTTTGCCACAAGCGCTGTTGTGATGTTAATAAGATTTTCATTCATTTGGACCACTGCCACACCACACTACATTTAGCATAGTGTATAAATACTGTCATTTTAATGGTTTGGGCTTTTATGTTTAATGTTAATGTCAACAATGAGAAAGTTGCCTGAGTTGCAGGTTGGGGGAGTGGGGGGGTGCTGGGATGGCTGGGGGGTGGAGGGGGTTTTGGTGAGGCATCACCCATGCGAGAAAAGCTGCTCGGTGACAGCCATTTGCGAGGTTAATGTTGTAGAAAACAACATCCATCTCTCCCAAACAATTTCATTAGCACCATCGCCCTGACCCTCATAACGTTGTGACATGTGTCAGATTATAAGCCGGCGCGCGATCAATAAAATATGCCACACTGGTGCTGCCATGAAGCTTTCCAACGAGCGCTCCTGGCATGCATGTTAAAAGCACAAGGGCCAAAATGGCAGCAGCCACACCTCCCAGGCCTCTCCCATCCATCCCCGATTGGCTAATAAATAGACAGGCTAAAGGCACTGGCTATCAATAATAATAGAGCAACTACTGTATGGGGCGTTGTGATGAATTAGGCCCTGTGCTTTTATACAGCCATGTCTGGTTCTGATGCATTGCCGTTCTGAGTGAATGACCACTAGACAAACACACTGAATCAGGAAATAACATTACAGGGTTGTATCAAATCTAGGCACTGTCAGACCATTGTGAAATACTAACACATTCTCACACTCAATTCGTGCAAATATGTACAAAACGTATTTCAGCAAATTTTGTGAATTTTGGTGCATTTTGTGTGGCTTAATTCGTAGAAAAATACACAAATTTTTGTGCAATTTATTTAATAGGAAAACACATTTCGGACGGGGGGAAAACTATGGAACAATCTTTTTAAAGTTATTGGAGCAATGCATTTTGGGCAATGGTGTTCTACACTTACTTTTTTGTGTCCAACATTTATTTATTAACAACCCAGTATTGTTAATAAACCAGGTTGTCACCGAAATGCAATATAATAGTAGCCTTACTTAGGGATACTGGTGCGATGTCGGATTTTATGAGGATTGCCAGATTGGAGTGGTACCGATTAAGGTATTTGATTGGGAATGGGGATACATTTTCATGATTTGAAATGAATTCATCAATAAATGAGGGAAAACAGACCTGCAAAAATATCTGTTTGGTTTAAATTCCCCAGGTGCAACTGCATGGTATTTGCAACTATGACGAGTCTGGACTATTCTCAATTAAGCCATATCAATGCAGTTAAACAGCTTAATGTAAAACAATGAGTTATATGCTTACACCTATGACACTTCCAAGGCAGTTTCATGATGATTATTACGGTCGTGTCAATCATGTTATATACTTAGTTTATTGTAACAAGGCATATGCCAGCATTGTAGTCCTACTGCCTCTGCTCAGAGACCTACTAGGCTTCAATGGCAACAGCCGTTAGAGCTCACTTTGCCACGTATGATCCCTGGTTAGTCCCTGTTGCAGCTTTCACTTTAATCAGATACATTGGTGGCAGCGTTGGGATCACGTCCATCTCACGTCTAGTCATGTGATCTTGTGGTAGGAAGCATTCTATTTTTCAACATTGTGTTGGGTGTAATTACACTGATATATCTAGAGAACAATGGATAAGCAACAATGGGTGAGACAGATAGAAGTAATCACTACAGGTGTGATCAAGCCTTACATCGAAGTTGCCTGAAGCTGAATGGAAAGTGTTATGCCCTGACCATTTATTCAGAAGAAAATCTTATGTGACTGTCTAATTTACATACTGTAAATTACCTTACCAGTGTGGACCCAAAACAAACACATTCTACACATTTACAAGCTACCTGTTTAAAGTGTTATTACAATCATGCCGTTCTTTTGTTGCTGAAGCTTATATATCAAATAGCCTGACAATGATCCACATCATGTGGGTAGACAAATAATCCAAGTGTGTTATGCAGCAAAACACAACTATCATTTTTTTCGGATGCAAACCAGTAAAATTAATCACTGTTGACCCATACTGTTCTGATCTAATGTAATGGATGTAGGATTTCCTATGGCCTAGAATTGAGGCCTTTCCCAGTCATAATGGACGAAGCTAGGTCCATCTTGGTTCTCATTGGCTCAAGTTAGGGGTTATATGTCAGACTCTCCTGTACCACTTTTCCCAACATGTTATACCCCAAAGGTTGTAAATAAAGCCCTTTTAAGGTGATTTAACTTATATCATTATTATAGGGCTGTGAAACCTATAGCCGAATGGCTTCCGACTAGTGTCCATTTATTTACAATAGTGTGTTGATGAATTATTACGACTATTTATCCATGTTAATCGTTACTGAAACATGAAAATTTAACCAGTTAAAGATAATGAATACATGACAACTAGATACAAATGTTTTATTAAAAATAAGTGTTTGTGTGTGTGTGTGTGTGTGTGTGTGTGTGTGTATTATGGTATGCATTATAATTTCCCATCATAAAAATGTATCCCCATTCCCGGTCAAATACCTTCGTCGATACCACAAAAATTGTTTACTGAATAATCTGTATTTTTTCTCCAATCTGGCATTATGAAAGAAATGGTGTAATGTACACGAAAAAGTGGAGCCTTGTATTAAATGTATTATGAAGAAAATTGTTTAATGTAGGCTCCACGAAATATGAAATGTCTTATGAAGAAAAAAGGGCCTTTTGACTACAAGTGCACCAGTATCCCTATCAAGCATAAAAACACTATTGGCATTAATTAACTACGTAAGGCTACTATTATATAATAATGATTTAGGTGACAACCTGGTTAATTGACAATATTAGGTTGTTAACATGTTTTTTTTATATATATAAATATATGTACTTATTTTACTTTTTGTACTTATTTTCACGAATTGAGTGTGAGATTGTGTTGGAAACATATGCAGTAGCCCCCTGTATTATGAAATACAGGCCGTATACCCTAAGAAAGTCATATTTTATATCACAGACCGGATAGTATTATATTGATTATATTGGTTAGATTCTGCCTGAAGAATTGTAAGGTTACCTAACTGCTTTATACTGAAATATAAGGAAAAGCAGAAAGATGTACATCTGCAAGGACTGAATGACTTTCTTTAAATACTTAACAAAGGTAGAATGCACTGATGTCTTTAGCCCGATTTGTAATGAACAGTTCACTATCATAAATTATCTTTTTTTATTTTGCACTTTCCTTTCTTCAGTAAGTACAGATAAAAAAAAGCTATATTTCTCAAGAGACATTGAATTGAAACCCAGTTGAGGTCATTGCGTCATAGTACTGTAAATGTGTTTTCTCTCAGACTTTAGAGCAGTGATGCATGTGTATCTATTTACAGTGTTTGGTGTTGTTTGATTTACAACATTGCCCTCAATTTAAATAAGAGTGCAATATCATCAAGACTGAATGTTAGGACTGGCCTTCCAGTATGCATAGCTACTAAATAAAATAAGCTATATCCTGAACTTACAAAAATGGCTAAAAACTATTGAAAAGATTGCTGTCCTTAAAGTAAATTCCCTCTTCAATTGTAGCATTTTCCGATGTAAATGGAATGGTGCATTAAAGTCTGAATACGTCTGACTTTGGTAAAGAGATGCACTTTATCTATTTTTTCCATTTCAGACTGTGGAAGCGAGAGTATTGTGGTGCTTTCAGTGAAAAGGCCATCTTTAGGACCTCTTGATCAATCTGTGACCTTTAAGTACATAGCCATCTCGTAAATAGGAGGGTACGCTTACAGAGACTTCAAAAGCAAGGGGACCCGATAATTTCTAAATGGAGCCACGTGGAGTGCCATTGGCGGGGAGTCCATAAAAGCTTGCCTTGTTCCCCACACACCTCCTCTTTGCTTCACAACAGCCAGTTAGGGTAATATCCCAGGAGAGAGAGAGAGGGAGGGAAGAGAGAGGGAGGGGAGAGAGAGGTAAAGAGAGCGACAGAGAGAGAGTGAGAGGGAGAAACAGAGAGGGAGAAAGAGACAGAGGGAGAGGGCAAGGCAGGGTTGGGGGAGAAAAACACGTAATTACAGGTAATCATTGGTGGGGGAAGAGCTAGTGATCATTACAGTATAACAGATTGTACTGTTCCCTGTTGAAAAACACAGAGAGGGCCGGATCTGGTGCAGTCGGCAGGTAACGACAGGGAAATTAGCCCGTAACCTTAAACCTCCCCAATCACACTCCATCTCTCTCTCTCTCTCTCTCTCTCTCTCTCTCTCTCTCTCTCTCTCTCCTTCACTTTGAGAAGAGTTAACTAAAACTCAATGTTCCACTCAATAAGGAAATGCTCTGCCCTTTATTACGTTTCAATCTTTTTATTTAGATTGGAAGATTAGATAGAGATCAGTGAAGGTCAACAAGGAGAATGGGTGAGATAAACGGAGATATTACCATGAGGATGGAGAACATTCCTAACGGCTAATATTACATCTGTCAGACTCCTCTATTACTCAATGTACAGTGAGTACAGTATTTCACATTGGTGTTCAGTGGACTGAAATACACTTATGTGGATTGAAAAGCAAAAATGTGGTTTATAATAGTGGTTGTTTTGTATTTGCTGCAGACAACATTAATTTAATTTACAAATAGCAGTGACTTAAACGTAATGTACATACACTTAGAGATAACAGCTTGGAATTGCAAAGTAATTTTTTATTCACATGTTACAACGGGATAATTCAGGTAATTGTCTATATCTCTGGGCCTGTCCATGCTGTCCAACAACATTATACATTTTCTGCTAAAATCCTGCCCGCTAAATATGGCCATACAACATCTATTAAATAAAAGTGCATGAGACCATTCAGTTAAAATTTCACTCAACCATTGCAAGTATTACATTGATTAGAACCATTATTATTTCTCTTTGCTAAACTGTGGAAATGTTTGTCCCTCGCAATTATGCTCGAAAGGGTTGCAATGCGACGTGCTTCGGCAGCTGTCATTTCCGTGTTTTCCTGTGAACAAGATGTGATGTAAAATAACAAGGGTATGTTAAAGCCTGGAAATGGTTGAACAGATGAGACAAAGGACATGAGAGAATAAAGGAGGAAAAGGTCATTGTTTAAGGAGGAAAAGAGTACCGGAGGAAAAGGTCATTGTTTAAGGAGGTACTGAGTACCGGAGGAAAAGGTCATTGTTTAAGGAGGGACTGAGTACCGGAGGAAAAGGTTGTTGTTTAAGGACGGACTGAGTACCGGAGGAAAAGTTCATTGGAGGGTTTAAGGAAGGCCTGAGTACCAGAGGAAAAGGTCGTTGGAGAGTTTAAGGAGGGGCGGGGTACCGGAGGAAAAGGTCATTGTTTAAGGAGGGACTGAGTACCGGAGGATAGGTCATTGTTTAAGGAGGGCCTCAGTACCGAAGGAAAAGGTCGTTGGAGAGTTTAAGGAGGAACTGAGTACTGGAGGAAAATGTCATTGTTTAAGGAAGGACTGAGTACTGGAGTAAAAGGTCGTTGGAGAGTTTAAGGAGGAACTGAGTACTGGAGGAAAATGTCATTGTTTAAGGAGGCCCTGAGTACCGGAGTAAAAGGTAATTGGAGAGTTAAAGGGAAGGACTGAGTACCGGAGAAAAAGTGAGATGGAGAGTTTAAGGAGGGTCTGAGTACCGGAGGAAAAGTGAGATGGAGAGTTTAAGGAGGTACTGAGTACCGGAGGAAAAGGTCATTGTTTAAGGAGGGACTGAGTACCGGAGGAAAAGGTTGTTGTTTAAGGACGGACTGAGTACCGGAGGAAAAGGTTGTTGTAGAGTTTAAGGAGGGGTGGAGTACCGGAGGAAAAGGTCATTGTTTAAGGAGGAGCAGAGTACCGGAGGAAAAGGTTGTTGATTAAGGAGGGAATGAGTACCGGAGGAAAAGGTCATTGTTTAAGGAGGGGCTGAGTACCGGAGGAAAGGTCATTGTTTAAGGAGGGCCTCAGTACCGGAGGAAAAGGTCGTTGAGGAGTTTAAGGAGGGACTGAGTACCGGAGGAAAATGTCATTGTTTAAGGAAGGACTGAGTACTGGAGTAAAAGGTTGTTGGAGAGTTTAAGGAGGGCCTGAGTACCGGAGTAAAAGGTAATTGGAGAGTTAAAGGGAAGGACTGAGTACCGGAGAAAAAGTGAGATGGAGAGTTTAAGGAGGGTCTGAGTACCAGAGGAAAAGTGAGATGGAGAGTTTAAGGAGAGACTGAGTACCGGAGGAAAAGGTCATTGGAGAGTTTAAGGAGGGACTGAGTACCAAGAGGAAAATGTCATTGGAGAGTTTAAGGAGGGACTGAGTACCAGAGGAAAAGTGAGATGGAGACGACTTTGAATTCAATTCATGAAAACGAAATAGCTGAAATGTGAAACTGGAACTGGGACAACTGGTTACCATGTAGGCCCATTCAGGGCTATGCTGTTACCACCATGTTCCAGGAAGGTCTGACTGAATAAGGGGGGGAAATGTTCTAGGCAGCAGCACAAGATTCCAGTTTTCCCAAGTCACAGGTGTATCCAGACACAGGCGTTGAGTGACACTTTCCCTAACAATGTTATCAGTAATTTTCCACAAGCGACATTGAGTGCTTTCATAGTTGAAAGGCACTTTAACACTTTGATTCCTGACACCTGTCATATGGGTCACCTGTACTGGTGACCTAGCCCTTCACTATCAGACGGAACTGGGGAATATCACAGACGTCTTTCTCTTTGTCACACACACACACACACACACACACACACACACACACACACACCCATGTACTCATGCACAAACACACAATGGGGCAGATGGACCTCGACTAACGGGTGCCCCCTCCTTAAACTCCCTGTATATACTGTATATATTTTTTGTACTTCAGTTTATTTTAGTAAATACTTTCTTAACACTTATTTTTCTTAAAACTGCATTGCTGGTTAAGGGCTTGTAAGTAAGCATTTCACTGTAAGACTACACCCGTTGTATTTGGCGCATGTGACAAATAGCATCTGATTTGATTTGATTCAAGCACCTTCCTTGACAGTGCTCTGCACTCTATAATATATATCCTACCATAAACAACAGCCCAGCTCATATTAGATAGATAGATAGATAGATAGATAGATAGATAGATAGATAGATAGATAGATAGATAGATAGATAGATAGATAGATAGATAGATAGATAGATAGATAGATAGATAGATAGATAGATAGATAGATAGATAGATAGATAGATAGATAGATAGATAGATAGATAGATAGATAGATAGATAGATAGATAGATAGATAGATAGATAGATAGATAGATAGATAGATAGATAGATAGATAGATAGATACTTTATTGATCCCCGAGGGGAAATTTCTTTGTCAACCAGCTACGAAAAAACACAGGACAGGTGCAAAATGCCAGAACGAAAATACACAAAAGACAGATACACGATACCAGTATATTGGTGTCAGGACATGGTGTGCTAGAAAGTCTACGGCATTTCGAAAGCCTTGGACAAGACACACTAGCACACTTCGATTCCACAATGAAACATTAGGATTACATGTCCATGACAATGTATGGACTTGTGAGTTTCATGTGTCATTGAGCTTTATATACTCACTTGCACACATATACACACACAAATACACAAATAAAAAATACATGGACACACGCAAACACAATAACCTAGCAGGCAAGCTTGTGCATACACATTAAAACTCCCATTCAGGCCTGGCAGTAGAGTTCAGTAGAGCTGGTGGCAGGAAGGGCTATTGATCTTGAACAGTGTCTTCCCTGAACGCAGTGTCTGTGACTACAGTGGCAGTGTTTAGTGGATCAATAACAAGTATTTGTTCCACTTGTACCTGTTTGTAAGTGATAAGGCAACACTAAAGGTCTGCTAATGATTAGTCAGGATACACACAGGGACTGAGAGGAGGCTATCATAGTAAACGTAAATCCAAGATACTCAATTTAGTATGAAATGTTACATTTGGTATGGTTACATAAGACAGAACCGGTCCGGCCCGCTCATTAGGTAGGATTAGGCAGCCGTCTATAGCGGCAGATTGATGAGGGCGGCATTTTCTGAGCTAAACTATCCAAGACTCACCTCCAACAACACATAAAAGCTCACATTATTCTGACCAAAACAATGACATTTTCTCTCATCCAGTGGCAAATGGACTTTTTAGGTGGGCTCTGATGCTGCCCTATGATAAGTAGTACCCACTTTGTCAAAGGCAGGGGCGCAAAATATTTATCTTGTCCATTCCCAGTGCACCTCTCCAGGGTGCTGTTGGAGAGATGCATCGCTGCGCTGCTCAACATTCCCGATAAAAATTGCTGTTAGCAGATACAAACGCATTGAATAACAGATTCACTAAATGGAACAACAGATGGTCCCCCAAAAAATCTAAAGGAAGTTTGTTCTGAAGTGACTTATATCTGAGAGTTAGAAGAAAGATCAGGAAACATGTATTTAGCCCTGTGTAAGCCGGGGGAGGGGGTTCTACTAAGCTATATAAGATTGCTTTAATTAAGAAGGTCATACCAAGGATCATGTTCCTATTTGATTTTGAATTTTAAGACCCCTTGAAGTACAGTGGGGAGAACAAGTATTTGATACACTGCCGATTTTGCAGGTTTTCCCACTTACAAAGCATGTAGAAGTCTGTAATTTTTATCATAGGTACACTTCAACTGTGAGAGACGGAATCTAAAACAAAAATCCAGAAAATCACATTGTATGATTTTTAAATAATTAATTTGCATTTTTATTGCACGGACCGATGCTGACTTCTTTTGGATGTATTTTTTTGGTCCTGTTCGGACCAACCATCTTTTATTTTAGTGTTTTACAAACGGTAGGCCTACCACATAAATGGGCATTCCTAAAATTGTATTTCAGGCGACACTGTAGGCCTGGGATGAGGAACTCCAATCCCACTTTTGCCCCAGTCCCAGCTAACACATTTGACACCAATAATCAAGTAATCATGATCTTCAGTTTAGAATGCAATTAGATTCATCAGCTGTGTTTACTAGGGATGGGATAAAAGTGTGACACCACTCCGGGCCCGAGGACTGTGTCACCACTCCCTGCTGTAGACTATACCTCAGTAAAAACGTACCAACGCTGATTTTTTTCGCATTTATTTCTTTGGTGCAGTCCGGACCAGCCTTGATTTCCACAGCCACGGAAGTAGTTTTTTGGTCCAATCCGGACCAAATCTGAACCAATCATAGACATCTTTGTTTGGTTCAGATTTTGTGTGGTCTGGACTAGCCTTGATTTGGCCCAAACATAGACGTCTACTAATGACATATTTTCAACTTTCATTCAGAACCGAAAATGAACCTGATTTCAACGTCCGGAAAATATTTATTTTCACCTTTCATTCAGAACCTACATTTAACCTAACTTCAACGTCTGGAAAAATACATATTTTAGGCATTATTTCAAATAAATTCTTGTCTTTTTTTTGTCTCAGAATGGTCAGGAGCGGACAGAAGGTTACTTAAGCATAAACAAAAGGAGGGTGGTTGGTCGGGGTAGATTTGCGGGTATACAGTATAACAGGAACGTCTAGCATGTGTGTTCGAATCTCTTCACGGTCAACTTTAGCATTTTAGCTAATTAGAAACTTTGCAACTACTTACCAAGGTTAGCAATAACAAATTGGAATTTGTAACATATCATACGTATTGAAAATTCGTAACATATTGTACGAATTGCAATTCGTAACATATCATACGAAATGGATGATGGACATCCACAAATTAATACATACCATACAAAACTTAACATACCATACTAAATGGAGGGAGATAGAGTTACCTTTACTATGTTACGTCTACCCCTGAGTCCAGGTTGCAATACATTACAGGTGAACATTGTCAATGTACTACAGGTATTAGGAACACTCTCCTATGCAAGGTCAATTAATACAAGTGTTTTATTATAAGTAGCTCATCCGTGGAGAGCAGTCTTATTTTCAATGGCAGACCATGAAATTGTGCCATTGGAGCGCATTTGGACCACAATAACTGAGATGGAAGAACAAAGTGTTGGTGATTGCAAACATTGTTTAGGAACTGCGTGAGAAGAGCTGTGAGGTGACCATGTAGTCATGTCACTTAAGAGTCATGAGATCATAGCTGCTTCCTCCACGTCCTATAATGGATGACATGGTGAGCCCACATCCTGATCCTGCCACTGTGAAAGATCACCTATAAATGACCTACATGTAAATGCTAAAGAACACAGCTTGGATATGCAATGGCTGGAAGAAATAAAGAAACGTACTTAAGGAGGTAGAGGAAAGTGGTTTTAATGAGAGAGAGAGAGAGAGAGAGAGAGAGAGAGAGAGAGACAGACAGACAGACAGACAGACAAAGGGAGTGATAGAATGGTGGCTCACACTGTTGTCTGGAATGGTGGTGGAAGTGGTCACATTGATTGACAACTGTAATGGTCACCATGGGAAACCCGTTGCATTTAACCAAGCACTAGACAGGTGCCGTTGGGTGTTGGGTGTTGTGTCTTGTGTCACAGCCAAACAACGCTCAAGTCATAGGAATCAGCTACCTTGTTTTGAAAATGACGGTATCACTACTGCATTACCCACACACCCACACCGTTAGCGTTAACCAATGCACAGTTTTTGTGGTGGCAGTTCAAAGGGAATTACCAATAACACAGCTAATAATAAAAGGCTTGTAATGGATACACAGGGGGTTTGTCATCTCACTACAGTTTAATCTTACCTGCAGCTACATTGACAGAGGCCAGGTAACATGAGACTTAAAGATTCACTGCATTAGTTCTGCTTAGCTAACCGTGAATGCTAATTGCAGGAAGAACAAACTGCAACTCCCCTCCCTTTCCTTTCCCCCTTTGGCCAATGACTCGCTAAGAAACACAGGGAGTATGAGCAATGAACAAAGAAGGGTCCTCAAAGGCTCTGACATGGTGATTCGGTAGGTGGGGGGTGTAGATGCATGTTTGACTATATTGCCCCATAGCCATCTGCAGCCTGTCCAGACAGGCTACGACAGTTTACAGGGGAGAGACGTCACTCAACAGCTTGCCACAGATAATCCCTACAATGCCAAACTTCTATCAGTCTCAGTTAGAATCTATCTCCTTTCTTATTAAAGCAAAGGCATCAATGACTACCATGTAGAATGCTTATTGGCACAAAGGCTTTTTAACGATGGGGCTTTTGTCATTGTTCTCCCTGGATGCCTGTGGTCCCCCATCCTAAAGAGTTAGTCTAGTAATCAAATGTTTGGGATTTCAGAGTTATTTAGAATACTTATTTTACTGATGTTTGACACTTATCCCATCATTTTGCTGAATAAGATGTCAACAAATGGCCATTTATGAGTCGTTACATGTCAACTCATTTGACAAGATCATTGCCGAAGGTAGTGTACGACCTGTTGTTTTAGGTGGATTTGCAAAATGTATTCAACATCCTTTAGAACTTACATCAGCAAAAGCTAGATACAAACTCACATTTTTTATAAGTATTTGGTTGTGAAGTCTAGGCTTAACAGTCGCAGATTTGTGTATAAAATCAGTGGCTTCAGTTCGCAACATTCTTTGATCTTCAATTCAAATGGATTTCAAATTTTATGAAAAAGGCTCAAGGTATTTAGTCAGATATTATACACTTATGTCAATCTAAGTGATTTGTTACATCGAAAAGAAGTCAACCATAACGTGCCTTTGTGAGAAACCAGAACAGAGAGAGAGAGAGAGAGAGGTAGAGAGAGAGAGAGAGAGAGAGAGAGAGAGAGAGAGAGAGAGAGAGAGAGAGAGAGAGAGAGAGAGAGAGAGAGAGAGCTAAGGGTGGGAGAGTTACATCGAACACTGATACTGATACTAATCTTTAGACAAGGTCAAAGACCTGGTTACACACCACAGGCTAAACAGCCAAACACCAATGGTCACTCCAAGCCCATGAAGCTGTGATCTCTCTCTGAGGTTCTGACGAAAGGCCACCGGCCTACTGGCAACCACCACTATCTCTCATCAGTCTCTCTAACCACAAATCTACCTTAAAGTCCCTTGGGCTAGGCAGCTATCATATTGCCACTGTACCTAGCACTTCTTTCACCCTCACTGGAGATTTATTGTAATGAGGAGATTCCTTTACATAAGCTTGGATCAGCGTTTCTTGAAGGGTCTCAATACTATCCCATGGGGGACACCCTTTGATCCTGACCTTTGACCTTGCAGGTTAAACCTCTCTTTTGCAAATGGAGCTGACATGGATAGACCACTTCCTAATTGGCCAATTGCTCAGCACTGCTTCTGGGTCTTGCTGGTTTAACAAGTGTGTACGTTTTCCTCTCTGTCCCCCGAACAGCACATCAATGATCTGCTTTGAATTGACTCCTTTACTAGGATAGATTCAAAAGCTTTGCAGAAGTACTGGGTCCCAGGTGACCCAAAGTGGTAAAGTGACCCACTGGAAAAAAAAACTGGTTGAATCAACGATGTTTCCACGTCATTTCAACAACAAAAATCTATGTAATGACGTTAAATCAACGTGGAAAACTGATTGGATTTGCGTAAGGGAATTTTGTATTTTTTTCACCAAACTTTTTACCTAAATCCAATAACATGGTAAAATGTTTTGTTGATTTCGCTTTGAATTCAGATGGTGAAGTGATGTCTGTGCCTAGTGGGGATGGCACAACGAAATGAATTTCTATCTAGGTGCATTTGCATATTTGAATCAAATATTAGTACGACAAAACAACAAGCAGAAATGTGACCTGATCCATAATGTTTGATGAGCCATGCAAATGAGGGTTCAGAAGTGTGTTGAACTGACTAAGCCAGTATTCGATGTGGCCCTTACTGCTCTTTTATCAGTCAGCTTCTTTCGCACCATGTGATTGTCTGATAGCTGTGCAGAGACCTGGGATGCTGTGAGGGGGCTGGTGTCGAGTCCCACCCTCCAGCAACTGGCTTTACCCATTGACCCCATCCCCAATAACCTCTGTATTGTCTCACGATGAGAGGTAAGGTTGTCGGTAGCCCCTGCAGGCTACATACATAGAACTGGCGGCATGGAAGCCTACTGAAAAGGTTCACCTAAGATCTTAAGAAAGGGAAAATGAGCTGCAATAAATGTCAATAACACTTACAATGTGACTGAAAGCTGCAGTGTTCTGAGCTGTCTTTCTATGCCAAGCCAGGTATGAAGCCAGGTAGCAGTGTCAGAATGTTCTGGAATTCCCAGGCTATTGTGATAAAATGTTAATAATAATATCTAATTCATGTTTAAAAGTCCCACTATTGGAATAAGATTCTTAACATGGAGCCAAGAAATTCATGGTCCATTCTGACAAACACACACACATACACAGACACACACCTTGCTAATCTCTCCCCTGTGAACTGTTACTCATTAGTTTGACTCTCTTGTGACCTTCGCCGGTGACCCAACTATCACCCTAAAAACTATGGGAATGCCTTTGCTGAAATACCTATAGACTTCAGCATAGAGCATGGCTTACTGGCCGTCCAGTTCCAAGACGGATTGTTAGGGGTGCAAAATTAGTCAGGAGAATTCTGGGCCTTGGGCACTACTAATTACTTTCTAATGTAACAACGACTCTTTTGAAGAGCTGTTTTCTCGCTGACCAAATCTCTTTAAAAGCATCCCCAGGGCGTGATGGAGTCCGAACGGGAGTGCGCTGTGGCAGGCCGCACCAGAGCCAGAGGGGAAGCTCAGATTACGCACTGCTTGTCGTGATGCATCGTCCGTGGGACACCCAGGCTCCAGTCCCCCCCCTCCTATCCCCGTCCCTCCAGCCAGCCAGTGGAGCTATATAGAAACTCTGACACCAGTATGGAGGATGCACTCTGCACATGAAACCTAACACTCAACTAATGGTTACAAATGTGTTTCAAAGAGATCCCGGGTCTCCATATACACAAACTCACTCGGCTAAATGTGCATGTACACACACACACACACAAATTGGCAGACAAACAGGGATTTTATGATAGGTGTTGCTGAACTGTGGGTGCTTTCAGAGAGCCTTTCCTTAGAGAGATGAGGCAGAAGAAGAGCAGACAGTTTATCTCTAGCTGTCAACTCTTCAATTGATACTGTAAATCAGTGTCAAAACGGTGGCATGTAAACTAATTCATATTTGCTTCAGTTGTTGTCAACAGCAGATCAATGATGAGATAATTTCAAACGCAAATATAACCATGTTAAAACGCAAGGTAAATATCTGATATCTGACAATTACGCTGTTATGCCTACAGATCGAGGGACTAGAAATCGCAGGTGGGTTGTTGCTTTGACTGACACTCCACACGGATTTAAATTACCCCTGGCCTTCTTTTTCTCACCCCTCAAAGACAATGTATTCCCTTCTAGGGGACTGATCCCTAATTAGCTGTCAGGTGATAGTGTGCTACTCTGATTGTGTTTGCCAGTGCTGCAGGGTGTATTGGTCAGCAGTCAGTCTCAGCCAGCAATGACAGATAGTCTTTCTGTGCACTACACCCCTGGAGGTAAAAGCGACCACTTGGTTGTTACAAGGAGCACCCAACTCTCTGTATTAAAAAGAGCCCATTATCAAATCTCATAACAAACAGATAACAGGCAAGCAATAACAAGGAGCACTTGAGGGTTTAAAAACTCTCGAACAATGACACTGAAATTAGGAAAATAATTAAATGAGGTATTTGATCCAGCCAAGGAAAGAGGAAAAGAAAATTGCTTTACTTTTGCTATGGTTAAATTATTTAGACAATTCAGTGATTTTGACAAAAGCTAGCCAGAACCTATCATAGTTCACCACATACATGTGAAACATATATTGTGTAATGTATTTCCCAGTAATAGCAGTATCCACTAACTAAACAGGACAGGACAGAGAGGTGTTCTCCGATATGAAATATATGATATCTTCCTGTCTGTATTTCTCCAGACAGACAGTTACTGTATCAGACAGTGCCAGGACCTCATCTGAAGGTCATGTCATCAGCAGGGTGTAAACGTTAGACCCTTTTGTGGTTTTGGTAAATGTACATGACCGCCCGCGGGAGCACTCTTACCCCCTTTTTAATCGGCGTGTAACAGGCTTGTGTAGAGCCAAACTGTCTGCGACACTTCAGCACTTAGAAACGAAACCCCTCAGCAGCACCGGCCACAGCTGTGGTTGGAGTATCGTTCACCATTTAGAAATGAACAACAAGAGGCCTGCTGGAGTAGACCAATACCTGCTTGCTACTTTTATATTTTCCCTCAGCGTGTTATTCAGTTAAGGCATTGGACAGATGTGATTGTAAAACTATACAGGAATAATGTGTAAATTAATCTCCATATTATTTGCATAGCATAATATAGATTAACAAAAAAAGATAGCTAAAATCTGAAATAAATATCATGTCGATATCATTGTTTGTTACATTTGATTTCTAAATCCAGTATATGTTGTGTTTTTTTACAAACGCAGTTTTTTTTTGTGAGCGCTGAGGAAGGCATTTATCAACATTCTCAGGACCTTTTCATACGTCCAAAATCGAAGTCTATTTCTAGTGATCAGGCTGCTTTTTACCTCTAGGGTCAACATACTGTATATGACACATAAGTCACATAATGTGTACCCTTTCTGCTAGTAGAAAATGTCACAGCATCAAGGTATGAAGTAACATTTACAAAAAAACAAGCATGAAAAAACAACAGCAGGCATCTCCCTGTCAGCCTAGTCGATCATTTAAGGGAGCCGGGAAAGCAAACTTAACAGTTCTAATGCCCCAGCCGAGAAACTTAATTTACCAATTTGCGGGAAGACAAGATGGCAGGAAACAAGCCAATTTGCCGTGTGTGCAGCGCACAACAAACCCCAGCCTCGCTCCCTGGCCTTATGGGAGGTAATTATCCCTAAAAAGGATGCCATTCTGTATTAAGATGAAGCCGCATCAAAACGAGAGAGGCAGCCTCATTACAAGTAATTATGAGGGAATTAGAAACATCATTTAACTAAACGAGCAAATAATGTCCAGGATATTGAAGAAGCTGCCTGCACTTCTGCCGACTGCTGCAAGTCCCATTACAAAAATTGTAGGTCTTTAATAGAATAATGACGTGCTTTATCTTCCCTACTCCTCTCTGGGAGAGGGGGTCCTGGAGAAGGGGGGGTAAAGGAGGATCTGGAACAACTGTTGCAGGGCTGTGGGCTCTTATGGATCACTCTGAGTGAATGTCATGAAGCCTTATAGATAATTCCCCTTTTAGACATACAAATGGAAAATGGAGAATATATAAAATTATTGTGCACAATGGCCATTATAGAATGCAGAATGTCTGAATGACTGATGATGGCCTTGCGTCTTGACAAAGCACTGTATTTTAACAGATTTTCACAATAATCCTTTAATTTCCCTGAGACATTTCAGGAAAGAATTGTCAATGTATGCTCAACGTTGCTTGCCATAGAAATACTACACCTTATCCATGTAAACCGCTTGTTAAATAACAGGACTATTTTATTATTATTTTTCCCTCGTGTGTATTGTGCATCTAAGCATGGGTAAAATGGCAGAGTATTTTTGTCTTTGGAGAAGGGAGAGGGGCAAACACATTTTCCCTCCAGCCCCTACATTTCCAGTTGATATAAAACAGAATCATGAAAAATCACTTCTGGCTCAAGCTCTCCTTTTTAACCATTAGGCCATAAATACAGGGAACTGGTAAAGGGCAGCGGATGACAGGCCTGCCTCAAAAACCTCGTTATGCCTTCCTCAAATTCATTTAAGGAGCAAAACAGGTCTTGAGAGTTGTCTGGCTTAATGCATTGCGATCGCTTTTAAAACTCTTGTCTGGAGGCAACCTCATGGCCCTGCATCTCGTCAAGGTGCTATGTTTTATAACCTTTCCCTCCAATACTATATAAAGGCACATACGTCCCTTCTGGAAATTAAATGCTGGCTAATATGGGACTGAACGGGTTATGAGAGCAAATGAGGACTGAATTCCTGAATATTATTGTTTGTGGTTGAAATCATATTGGTTGCAGAATGGAAAGGATGCACGGTATTTGACAGGGCCGGCCCTGGGCATAATCAACATAAGTGGTTATGACCCCTAAATCTCTCTCTCTCTCTATATATATATATATATATATATATACAGTGGGGAAAACAAGTATTTGATACACTGCCGATTTTGCAGGTTTTCCCACTTACAAAGCATGTAGAAGTCTGTCATTTTTATCATAGGTACTCTTCAACTGTGAGTGACGGAATCTAAAACAAAAATCCAGAAAATCACATTGTATGATTTTTAAGTAATTAATTTGCATTTTATTGCATGACATAAGTATTTGATACATCAGAAAAGCAGAACTTAATATTTGGTACAGAAACCTTTGTTTGCAATTACAGAGATCATACGTTTCCTGTAGTTTTTGACCAGGTTTGCACACACTGCAGCAGGGATTTTGGCCCACTCCTCCATACAGACCTTCTCCAGATCCTTCAGGTTTCGGGGCTGTCGCTGGGCAATACGGACTTTCAGCTCCCTCCAAAGATTTTCTATTGGGTTCAGGTCTGGAGACTGGCTAGGCCACTCCAGGACCTTGAGATGCTTCTTACGGAGCCACTCCTTAGTTGCCCTGGCTGTGTGTTTCGGGTCGTTGTCATGCTGGAAGACCTAGCCACGACCCATCTTCAATGCTCTTACTGAGGGAAGGAGGTTGTTGGCCAAGATCTCGTGATACATGGCCCCATCCATCCTCCCCTCAATACGGTGCAGTCGTCCTGTCCCCTTTGCAGAAAAGCATCCCCAAAGAATGATGTTTCCACCTCCTTGCTTCATGGTTGGCATGGTGTTCTTGGGGTTGTACTCATCCTTCTTCTTCCTCCAAACACGGCGAGTGGAGTTTAGACCAAAAAGCTCTATTTTTGTCTCATCAGACCACATGACCTTCTCCCATTCCTCCTCTGGATCATCCAGATGGTCATTGGCAAACTTCAGACGGGCCTGGACATGCGCTGGCTTGAGCAAGGGGACCATGCGTGCGCTGCAGGATTTTAATCCATGACAGGTCCTGCCGTGTAGTTCTGGGCTGATCCCTCACCTTCCTCATGATCATTGATGCCCCACGAGGTGAGATCTTGCATGGTGCCCCAGACCGAGGGAGATTGACCGTCATCTTGAACTTCTTCCATTTTCTAATAATTGCGCCAACAGTTGTTGCCTTCTCACCAAGCTGCTTGCCTATTGTCCTGTAGCCCATCCCAGCCTTGTGCAGGTCTACAATTTTATCCATGATGTCCATACAATGTGATTTTCTGGATTTTTGCTTTGTAAGTAGGAAAACCTGCAAAATCGGCAGTGTATCAAATACTTGTTCTCCCCACTGTATATGATGTGTTTTGGGTCATTGTCCTGTTGAAAAACAAAGGATAGTCCCACTAAGGGTTTTTCTTTATTTGCACTATTTTTTACATTGTAGAATAAAAGTGAAGACATCAAAACTATGACATAACACATATGGAATCATGTAGTAACCAATTAAGTGTTAAACAAATCAAAATATATTTTATATTTGAGATTTTTCAAATAGCCACCCTTTGCCTTGATGACAGCTTTGCACACTCTTGGCATTCTCTCAACCAGCTTCACCTGGAATGCTTATCTATCAGTCTTGAAAGAGTTCCCACATATGCTGAGCACTTGTTGGCTGCTTTTCCTTCACTGCAGTCTGACTCATCCCAAAACATCTCAAATTGGCTGAGGTTGGAATCAAAAACTCAAATTCGGACACCAGACCAAAGGACACATTTCCATAGGTCTAATGTCCATTGCTCATGTTTCTTGGCCCAAGCAAGTCTCTTGTTATTATTAGTGTCCTTTAGTAGTGGTTTCTTTGCTGCAATTCGACCATGAAGGCCTGATTCACACAGTCTCCTCTGAACAGTTGATGTTGACATGTGTCTGTTACTTGAACTCTGTGAAGCATTTAATTGGGCTACAATCAGAGGCTGGTGACGCTAATGAACTTATCCTCTGCAGCAGAGGTATTTTTGCGTCTTCCATTCCTGTGGTGGTCCTCATGAAGCTGGTTGAGAGAATGCCATGAGTGTGCAAAGCTGTCATCAAGTCAAAGAGTGGCTACTTTGAAAATATATTTAGATTTTTTGGTTACTACTTGATTCCATATGTGTTATGTCATAGTTTTGATGTCTTCACTTTTACTCTACAATGTAAAAAAATAGTGCTAATAAAGAAAAACCCTTGAATGAGTCATATTCCAAACTTTTGACCGGGGGTGTATACAGCGGGTGAAATAAGTATTGAACACGTCACCATTTTTCTCAGTAAATATATTTCCAAAGGTGCTATTGACATGAAAGTTTCACCAGATGTTGGTAACAACCCAAGTAATCCATACATACAAAGACACCAAAACAAATAAGTTCAGAAATTAAGTTATGTGTAATAATGTGAAATGACACAGGGGAAAAGTATTGAACACACTTACTGATATTTATTTAATACTTTGTACAAAAGCCTTTGTTGGTAATGACAGCTTCAAGATGCCTCCTGTATGGAGAAACTAGTCGCATGCATTGCTCTGGTGTGATTTTGGCCCATTCTTCCACACAAACAGTCTTCAAATCTTGAAGGTTCCGTGGGCCTCTTCTATGAATCTTGATCTTCAGTGGGCCATTCTAGCAGGGCCATTCTAGCAGCTTTATTTTCTTTCTTTGTTACCAATTGAGAGTTTCCTTGGCTGTGTGTTTGGGATCATTGTCTTGCTGAAATGTCCACCCTCGTTTTATCTTCATCATCCTGGTAGATGGCAGCAGATTTTTGTCAAGAATGTCTCGGTAAATTTGCCCATTAATCCTTCCTTCAATTATGTGAAGTTTGCCAGTACCATTTGCTGAAAAGCAGCCCCACACCATGATGTTCCCACCTCCAAACTTCACTGTTGGTATGGTGTTTTTAGGGCAATGTGCAGTGCCGTTTCTCCTCCAAACATGGTGTGTATTATGACATCCAAACAGTTCAATTTTGCTCTCATCTGACCACACTATATTCCCCCAGTATTTCACTGGCTTTTCCAAATGTTGTAGCAAACTTTAAACGAGCTTCAACATGCTTTTTTTTCAACAATGGAGTCTTACGTGGTGAACGTGCATACAGGCCATGGTGGTGGAGTGCATTACTTTTCTTTGAGACAACAGTACCAGCTTTTGTCTTGGCTTTCCATGCCTTTTAGCACCTCCCTTTCTTCATGTGTTCAATACTTTTTCCCTGTGTCATTTCACATTATTACACATAACTTAATTTCTGAACGTATTTGTTTTGGTTTCTTTGTATGTATGGATTACTTGGGTTGTTACCAACATCTGGTGAAAATGTCATGTCATTAGCACCTTTGGAAATATATTTCACCCGCTGTATATATATATTTTTTTTAGGAACTCAGTCAGGGTCTCAACTTACGGTTGAGTTAGAATAGGACAATACAAAAGGTGCAATTTTTAGATTTGGTTATGCATCAGCAATTTTCCTCTTGTTATATCAGTCACTGAAAGTCACTAAATTAGCCCATGTCAGCAAAATAAATGGATTGGTAAGTTAGTCTAGCCAGATATGTAAACTTCTAGTATTCAAGGCTGAATTACTGACCAGGCACGAAGGGCACGTGCCCAGGGGCCCTGACCTCCAAGGGCCCCCCCATTGATTATGTTGGTCACTCTCACTCAAATATCATATTAAGATGCCATATGTCATGGCAAATTGTGAAGAATTTCAGGAAATTTACTTTAAAACTGCACACATTTTCTCTCTGGGAACGAGAAGAGACATATTAGAGTTTGAGTCTGGAGCGCTGGCAATTATTGTTATTATTATTATTATTATTATTGCTTATATTATTATTATTATTAATTAGGTGCCGAAACCTTTTGTTGTGCGTCTCCTATTAATATAACTCTTTGTTACACAGGGCATTTGTTTAAACAAAAAAGGTGAAGGCAAATCTAAAGATGTGACTAAAGAGGGGTACGTCTTACTTCCTGGTTGGAGGTTTGATGGTCAAACAGGGGGTGTGTTCCAGCGCATAGTTTATTGAGTGTTGCTGGTAAGCTAAAGTATATGTTTATCCCATGTTCTATTTATTCTTAAAGCATGTTGACCACCGTTATTGAAGTCTGCAGAATCACATCAAATCACGTTTTATTGGTCATGTACCCATATTTTGCAGATGTTATCGGGGGTGTAGCGAAATGCTTATGTTTGTAGTAGAGGCCTTCACTCATTTCATCCAAAATGGACCTGGGGTTTACCCATTCATACATAAATATATTTTTTTGATATAGAGACCCATTCCGAATGCACCTGACCTGGTCGGCTCCAGACCCGGTATGATCCGATCTGAGTGAGGGAAGCAGCAGAAAAGTTAAGCTACTTTATTAACTGTGGCTGATAAAGTGCGAGGGAGAGAAGGTAGAGAGTGGTGGCGCTCTAGCAGGGGCCTTGCCCGACCCAGACCCGTGACATTATATAGAATTCTGTATCCAGACCCGCTCTGCTCTTGAATCAGGTCTCGGGGTTTCAGGTACAGGTGGATCAGTGAAGACCTGTAGTTCCTAGCTCCAACAGTGCAGTAATACCTAACAAGACAAAACAATACACACACATCAAATAAAAAGAAAGGAATTAAGACATATAGAAATATTACAATGAGCATTGTCAGAGTCCGGAATATAAATACATATCTTTATATGATGGTGTGTATAGACCTTATGGACAGTATATGAATAGAAAAGGTGTGTACAGCAGTAGTTATATAGGATGAACATTGACTAGAATACAGTATATACATATGAAGTGTGTAAAACAAAACAGTATGTAAACATGATTAAAGTGACCAGTGTTCAATGACTCTGTATAAAGGGCAGCAGTCTCTCGTGTGCAGGGTTGAGTACCGGGTGGAAGCCACTAGTAACAGTGACTAACGTTCAGGGCACGGTACTGGGCGTAATATACACTGAGTATATAAAACATTAGGAACACCTGCTCTCTCCATGACATAGACTTAACAGGTGAATCCAGTTGAAAACTATGAACTTGTTAAATCCACTTCAATCAGTGTAGATGAAGGGGAGGACACAGGTTAAAGGAGGATTTAAAAAGCCTTGAGACAATTGAGACATGGATTGTGTATGTGTGCCATTCAGAGGGTGACACAACTTTGGGAAGCATTGGCGTCAACATGGCCAGAATCCCTGTGGAACACTTTCGATACCTTGTAGAGTCCGTGCCCCAACGAATGGAGGCTGTTCTGAGGGCAAAAAAGGGGGGTATGTTTATGACCTGAACATGTGTATATTATAATTATTGCCTTTTCAATGGTAATTGTGTGAAGTGGCCTTTTAGCATTGGTCATATGCATGATGGGTATGCCTATTTAAACACCTGTCTTTGATTTGTAGACAGGTTTTTCTTTTGAGTGTTCTATTTGATTTAGTTCAGTTTGTTCGTATGTTCATTGCCCTGTTTGTTATGTTTGTTTGTAAATATTGTACAGTCGCCGGCTGTTATGTCCCTCAATAAAAGCCTCACTCTGGGCAAGAAAATCAGCTTTGCATTGTTGCCTCCTCACTGAAACCTTCACCGCTAAGGCGGTCTCCCTTACACCGCCCCATGGCAAAATGAGTAGAATTGCATGAAATTAGTTATAAAACTGCAACATTTTCTCTATGCCCCATGGCAAAATGTGTTGAACTGCAGAAAATAAACTGTAAAACGTAAAAACGTCCATCAAGAGGGGGGCCACTAAAATGTTTTGATGGCGAGGTGGGGGTCCCCCAACCAAATCTCGCTTAGGGCCCCCAAAAGACTAGAGCCGGCCCTGGTATTTCATTAGGAATGTAAACAGTAACAAATACCAGTTTTGATGTTTGGGATGACACAAATGTCTTATATTAAAGACTCAAACAGAATCACACTAGAATGCAGTCATATGCCTAAACAGATTGTTGATAGTTTTGTATAAATTTTAGGACTGGCACATGGGAAAAGCTGAGTCAAATGTAAACATTGGGAATCCTATAGATAGTTTCCTCTAGGGATGAAAGAAATATCTTTGGGATCCTTCAGCCCATCCTCTTTTCACTTTACTAGGCAGGTTTGATGAATCCTGAGGCACAACACATAATCTCAACAAATCTTCACTGCAATGCCAGCCGCTGTCTCTTTGCCGTTTAAACCACTTCAAATCATTTTCATTGCCCCACTATTAAAATGTGTAATGTGTAATTCATAGCTGCCATTTGCGTGATACATAACACAAACCCCTCTCACTCTCTTTTCTCTCGTTTACTATCTCTCTCTCTTTCTCTCTCTCACCGCTCAGTCTCTCCAACTGTTTCAATCTCTCTCTCCTGTAAATCAAACAACCCCAGGTGACAGGTCATGCAGATTTCCCACAAGTCAGCAGTGCGCAAACATCCATCCAGGAGAGTGGTGGATTACCGTCAAACCTGATAGCATTATGTACGCTGTGAAACTAATAAACAGCTTCATTCACCCAACGCTATTGCTCCTTTTCATGAGCGTTCTGTCTCTTTCTCTCTTTTCTCTCACTCTCCTATCTGTCACAAATTCATCCAGCTGCACCTCTCCGCCAGCATCAGAGTTAGCCATAAATCACTTCTGTTGTCTAGCGCGATCCATTTGCCCAGAACACGGGAATTGGGGAATTGGGTCAGGAATAATCTGCAGGGCAACGGAGCTTCTTGGGTAATGTAGCCATTAGCAGAGAGAGAGAGAAAGAGAAAGAGCGAGAGAGAGAGAGAGAGAGAGAGAGAGAGAGAGAGAGAGTGACAGAGACAGAGATCCCTTGTACGCTGTAAGCTGTGACATCCAAGAAAAGCTGGCTGATAACACTGTTTTATCACTCCCCATCAAACACAGGATGTGTGTGTGTGTGTGTGTCTTTTTTTATTTAAATCAAATCAAATTTTATGTTGTCACATGCGCCAAATAAAACAGGTGTAGACCTTACAGTGAAATGCTTAATAACAAATCCTTAAACAACAATGCAGTTTTAAGAAAAATAAGTGTTAAGTAAAAAATAAAAATAACAAATGATTAGAGCAGCAGTAAATTGGGCCTTCTAAATTGGGCCTACTAACGTAAAAGTAAGTACATATTATAGCCTAATACTGTAAGAGCAAGCAAATACTGTAGCCTAATACTGTAAGAGCAAGCAAATACTGTAGCCTAATACTGTAAGAGCAAGCAAATACTGTAGGCTAATACTGTAAGAGCAAGCAAATACTGTAGCCTAATACTGTAGCCTAATACTGTAAGAGCAAGCAAATACTGTAGCCTAATACTGTAAGAGCAAGCAAATACTGTAGCCTAATACTGTAAGAGCAAGCAAATACTGTAGCCTAATACTGTAAGAGCAAGCAAATACTGTAGCCTAATACTGTAAGAGCAAGCAAATACTGTAGCCTAATACTGTAAGAGCAAGCAAATACTGTAGCCTAATACTGTAAGAGCAAGCAAATACTGTAGCCTAATACTGTAGCCTAATACTGTAAGAGCAAGCAAATACTGTAGCCTAATAGTGTAAAAGCAAGTAAAGATACAAAATGTACAAAGAAGATATAAAAACACAATAGAGTTATTTACAAACTGTGTATTTCCAACCATTTTCAATGTGCTACATTCAAAAATATATGTTTTCACCCTCTAGTCTAAACACTCTATAGTGGTTTCTTGGTCAGAAAGCATTCGCTAATCTGTTAACAAGTATATTCACTGTAACCGATACAGTGGTGGCTTGCATGAAAATGAAAAGCATCACACAACAACACGTTGAGTCTTGAACTTTAACAATACCACCACTTATTAGTTTCATCCAACAAGGCTAGAACTTCCTGTATTGCACACTTCAAATATCAGAATATCCAACCTGGTCTCAGAGCATTTTGTATTATTCTGTACATTAATCCAAGACTATTTAGTATGATATGTAATTTTTCCTATGGTGTGTATTCATTTGTGGATCTCAATCACTCTTTTCGTTTGATATGTTACGAAATAATTTGGTAAACGTACAATATGTTACAGATTTGCTAAAAATATAATATGTTACGGATTCTAGCTATGAGTCCACTAGGCTAGGAGTTAGGGTATAGGGTTAAGGTTAGGGTTAAGTATAGGAGTTAGGTTACAGGGTTAGGCTTAGAGGAAGGGTTAGCTTAAAGAGTTGAGGTTAGGGTTAGGGTTAGGGGAAGGGTTAGCTAACATGCTAAGTAGTTGCAAAGTAGCAAAAAAGCAGTAAGTAATTAGCTAAAGTGGTAAAGTTGTCCGTGATGAGATTCAATCTCGCAATCTTTGGGTTTCTAGACGTTCATGTTATACACTGACCAACCCTACTTTAGGTTTGTTCTAAAGTAACCATCTTTCTTATGTAACCATACCAAATGTAACATATCCTACAAATTTGAGGGTCTTGGATTTATACTTACTATCTTACGTCTAGTTTATGAGACCAGGCTGGAATATCCACCATGGTTCTGATTGGCTGCTGAAGGTGTAGTCTCTCTCCCTCCCCACTGCTATAGGTTTAGCAGGCCACTGAGTTGAGCCTCTCATAAGTAAATATGACACGTTTCACATCGGCTAATTTGCCAAAGAACTGTGATGACAGATGAAAATAAAGAGGATGTATGTCTAAGAGAGACAACATAAATATAACCAAAGCGTTTGACACTATCTTGTCATTATGTGCCCATGTTTGAGGAGAAGCAGCACATAAACCCATCTGCAGCAATGCTACAGTGTATAGATAGATAATTTAGAAACTGTAGTCCCTTTTTTGTAATAACGTGTTCATAACACGTCGTTGTTAATAGCACATGGTGTTAGTAATACTGTTAGTGGGGAATGAGCACTTGTTACAACAAACCTATGAGACTTAATGTGCAGTATAACATTGTTCAAATTTGACAAATATAAGTTGAATATTGAAAAACAGTGATCCTACATTGTTTTTAGGCTACCAGGCAACCTAGATGTTTTAAAGTTTTTGGAAGCTTATGCCACCAGCTAGTAAAGTGTTTTAGTATCGCTGTTCACATTTAGAGGCCTAGGAAGTTGCAGAGTCATATGTTTATAAGAGAGAGTTTGGCCAACTGTAGCTGGATGTCATATTGATTGAAATGTCCATGGCAGAAAGTTATCCAGAAAACAGAACGGATAGGTTTTACTTAATAATCTATTAAACTGCAGTGTGAATATTTGAAATATTGAAATATCCGTTGTACAATTCTGAAATTCATTTTTCCATCCCTGATTTTCAAAAGACTGGATTGAACGCCACAATTGAGATGTCAAACAGATATTAAAAACCAAGTCAGGAAATGTGCAATAAATCCAAACCCATGTTTCATTGATATAGAAAATTTATTGAATGAGTGGTTTACTTGGTAGGCCTATGATTACAATTAAAACAACGACAGTTTCCCCAAATAGAAGCAACGAGTTTGCACTTCCCTATCCCCAAATGTATAAACCCAATTTCTTCTAGTATTTTAACAGATTAAGTTGGACGTCTTGGACCTTAATATTTCACATTCACATTCAATTGAAAACGTTTTTTTAATGCATCCAGAATTCGTTTGAGAAACATAGTCCACTTGATTACATCTGTATTGCAGTGTCGAAATTCCCCCAATTTAACGTGTTAAACGAGGGAGAAGAACGCAAAATCAAGGTACAAAATAATTATTATACACATGGTGTATTTTATACATTTAGATAAGTGTGTTACTTCCTGTTAAACATACAGTTTCTGCATAATAACAAATATATATTTTCAACAAATAATGTGATATAATAGACATAAATTATGCCAGACATGTATACGAATGTAGGCTACTGTAGTGTGTTAACGTGTTGTTTTTGTGGACTCTCATCACAGGCATTAAGTCAATATTCAATCTTGTTATACAAATTGTACAATGGTAACCCTGGTAGGCTGCTGCCAGGATAGTATAGTGGCGTTGGAAAAGCGATAGATCTTGGAACTGGTACCCGGAGCAGGGAGCTATCTCTAAAAACAAGCGGCATTCCGACCAGTGTCTGTGCGGAGGCGTGTGCCATGTTCGCGGCCTCCAGTTCCGCCGACAGTTGTCGCTTCCATTTGTTCCTGCGGTTCTGAAACCACGTCTTCACCTGAGTTTCTGTTAGCTGTAGACTGGATGCTAAACAGGCTCGCTCGGAGCTGCTCAAATACCTCTTCATATCAAATGTGGACTCGAGCTGGTACACCTGACTCCGCGAGAAGACGGTACGAGTCTTCTTCTTTGACGAGTTGCTCTGCTTGTCCGCACCGTCTGTTTGTCTCTCCTCGGAAATAGGTGACATTGGATGACATGGTCTCTCTTGTTCCTCTTTGTAATCCTGCAGCAGAGGCTGTGTCAAGTGCGGTCGCCGTGCAATCCCGTCACGGCCTGAAATAAGTCCCGTTGTTGAACCTGCATTGAGGAAAAAGACCAGTATATATGTGTGTCGGAAAGAAAATAAAAATTGTCAACAAACTGATTTCCCAATGTCCTCCTCGGTATCATCAGTAGCCTATCAAAATTAACAAATGATGTATGACTACCCTCAAGATAAATGCATCACATAAATATGATGTATGCTTTAATGTGTTGCCTTTAGATCAGTTTATTCATTTTGTGTCTCAAAATGTTGAATATGTATTAAAGGTTTCACACTCATTTTTCAAATGCTTTGTGTTGGCCTACATAGGGTGAGAACATCCATGTTAAAACAAGATTATCGGTACAAGAGTTCATTAAGTGTGAACTTTGACTCATTCATCGACTGTTGAAAGGTTGTAAGTGTCCTTTTAAATAAACAATTTAATCTGACTATGCCTGGTGCGCAATATTAATTAAATCACGTTACATTTAACTCTCAATTGAAGACATGCAGTCATTGTGAAAAAATGTTTAATCAATTAGCAGACTCGATTAAATTTGGAATGACGGGGGAAACATCCTGTTAATTATTTGACCTTTCCCCTGTTCGCGGATGTAGCAGTAATACGACACATTAAACAAAGTGAAGCGATAGCCTACCTACTATCTGCAGTCACAAACATAGGCTACTATATAGTTATATAAGTTTACAAGCTTAAACTGCAACAAGTAGGCTACTTCTGCCGAAGTGTATCATAAATACGTTTATCATTTGTCCTAGCCTATTGTTGACCTATTATTAGGTTACAATAATAGCCTAATAATAAATATAAAATAATAATAATAATAATAGGTCTAGGCCTAATATTAATAATGTCCCGTTAGATACCATGCATTGATTTATACATTATGTAGCCTATTTCACCTTTTTACTTTGGAAGCCTATATTTTCGAAGACAAAATGACAGCGGGGGAAATAAATACAAGCAAAATCTAAAAGCAACAAATAATTAGGCCTACATTTTACGCACACAATACAAATAACAATCAGTAATCTACTCACCTAAACATGAAAAATGTAGTGGTTGATGTTGGTTGCATGGCTCGCTGTGACCAGGATCCGAACAGAAACAGTCTGCAGAGTCCTCCCCACCGCTGCACTCCTCTTCTGAAGACACGGACAGCGAGCGCTTCCTAGCCAGCTGCAGTCCCTTGGAACTCTCCTTGGCCCCCGACCGTGGCTTCTCCGACGACGTGCCCAATATCGACTGAATAGTGAAACTGGAAATTGGGGCCGACGAGCACTTGCTTCCGCTGTCTTCTGTGGTACTCATTCTCGATTCATAACAGTAAGATTAGGCTATATCTTAGTTTTTGTGTTATTTTTCTCGTATTGTTGGTCTGTGAATAATCACAACTCTTGCGTAAAATAGTTTGTAAATAATATTTTTTAGGAAACCGTTTTTAGAAGTTGAGGGGCTTGGGTTGTTTTTTCCTGGAGCTCAGGGAACATGAATGTATTCCTGGTCTACATCCACGCGCTCTGGACTAAAGGCAGTATTGTGGCGTTGCCTCATTTGCATGTAGGTAAGCTCTGCGTGGGCCAATCACACGCTCAAACTAAGCCCGGAAATTTCAAACTCATGTCGAGGTTCTGAGATAGGATGAAAGGAGCTAAGGACGAATAACTACAGGCTGTCCTTTATTCGAGCATATAGGCTACGTCCCTCTTTGAATCCGATAGTAAAGTTAGACAAATAGCTATGGTGGCACAAGCAAATCACAGATACTAGGCTATTAAATTACTTCAACAGGCTACATACCTCCCTGACGGAAATATACAACACAATACGTTTTGCATAAGCATAATATAAATCCACTTTTGTTTAGAAACTGGTGCAACATGTCTCTTATTGGGTTATATAAATTACATTGGACGTTTTGATTGAAAAGGGATACTTTTTTAGGCTATGAATGTTGTGTAGGTAAAGGTTTCTAATTCACGATTATATTGTGTATTTTTGTGCTTTGTTTGTTTTGTTTTTTGTGTGATATGTTGACAACTTGACCTAATATTTGGGCCTGACTACATTTTAAGGGGACAATAGACTGGAGAAATAGGACAATGGGAAACAGGTGCAACCATGTTAGTCGCCATTAGTCTTTTAGTGATTTTACTCTTTCCTTCTTTTTTAACCACAAGTATTGCATATTTTGTTGATGGAATTTGACATATTATTATGTTCAAATATATTGCAAGACAACATAATAACACATTATTACCCTATAGTAGACCCTTGTTATGTCACTGCATTACATTTTGAAGTGAATGGAGATAATATATTCTACGTTTTACATCGGCATGCAAATTGATTTGGTCATGACTCTCGATAAGTCTCTATATATATAATAATAGGCAACAATTTCAACCTTTTCACTTTATATAGTGTACAATACTTGACTTGGGATATTCACTCAAATAACAAATCTTTATCCCTAACACACTTAGTTCCAATTGTATAATAGCATACCATTGACACACCCTCAGGGTGGAATACAAACCATGTTATATGTACAGGCAACTGTAGACACAAGTAAGGACCTACTGCACAATGACCTCATGGAAGAAATGGCATGTATTCTATTAGCCTTGTGGATGGTAAATTGGTCAGATAATCCAACATACATTCCTAGGTGTTGTTCCTGTAACTAATAACTAATAACGGAACCCTAACTATTTTATCCTGAATATAATAAACTAATTCCACGGCCATTATCTGCGATTAGGAATTAATTTGATCATTAGGCCTACTGCAGCTAATCTGCCTCGCGTGGAGTGGAGGCTTGCTAATTGATTGACTAATTGATTGGAGGGTGGGGGCGCGCCCTGCTCCCCATCTCCCTCTCTCTCTCTCTCTCTCTCTCTCTCTCTCCCTCTCTCTCTCTCTCTCTCTCTCTCTCTCTCTCTCTCTCTCTCCCTGACGGTGTCTGGCGGGGCAGCTGCGGGGTTTGAGTTCGCGGTTCTAGCACATTATCCCTCGTTACTTCATTCTATGGGACCCTAGACACATAACAAATGGTCAGCTTTAATCATAATGTCAGCGCCCTAACCCTCGTGCTGCTGCGCCTAGGGAGAGGATGACGACCCCAGCCTTTCTCCCTATATTCTGTTCAATATTGTTTTGTATTGTGGTTTTGGTAATCCTCCGATAGGAGGAAGGATGACGATGATGATGATGATGATGATGGTGAAACCCCTCGTGCGATTGTCAACAGGAATATAGCCCAACAGCCGTTAAACGATCTTAAGAATGCATGTGTCCACCAAGGCTACATTTACTGAGGGCAGTCACAGATTGCGCTGGATTTAGGGTGACTACACATAAGGCGTGAAATCTGCCATGACAGATAAATGGGCTGATTTTATACGTGCTGTTTTCAAACAAAGACTTTTGTCAACAGCAGCGATGTCTGTTGAAGCTTTATTTATACCCTTATACCTTAACAAGAAATCATTACATAATTAATCCGACACTTAAATACCAATTAAACTCCAAAGGCATTTCGATGTTGAAACAAATCTGAAGATATATTATCATGATGGCGGATAGGCCTATATCAAAAGAAAATAGGCCAAAATGGCATTATCATTAATTGTAGGCCTATACAATATATACCTGTACAACGATAACATTTCAGAAGATTCTGAATTTACCCCTCTGATTTGCAGAAAACATGTTCAGAAACAGCATGGCGCGGTCTAAATTCGTGCTCTATCACAACGGTACGTGTTGTATGGCAGCCTACTGCAATAACAGAACAAGATCTTTACTATGGGAAAAAGGTCTTAGAAAGACAGATGAAGTTATGAGCAGCTTTGATCTAAGAATCAAGCTTCGATAAATATTAAACAAAGACCCATACACGTGTGTATTATGATATATGACGTGTCCAACTCTAAAATAAGGAAATTACCAGAGAAAATGATATCAATAAATTTTGTAAGTATAAACGTTGATTATATTTCGATTTTCATTCAAGGATCCGAGCCCAGCTACTTTTTTCAAATTGCAGACAGAGCGACAGAGAGGGTGTGTGTGGGAGGGGGTGGTCGAGGCGGTCGTAAGAGCAAAGCAGAGCGCGAGCCCTGGAGGTGTACAATTTATGTAATCTGAGGCTGGAAATGAATTGGGTAATTTATTGGAAAACAGAAAGTCAAGAAGATTGGATCAGTATAGCCTATCCAAGGGCTCCTATCCATCAAGTTCCAATTAACAACCTAACCATTGAGTTTTAATGGCTTTCCAATTTACTGCCCTGATAGACTCATCAATTCCTCGGGGAGAAATTAAGAAAATCGACCGCCCCTTGGCGTTTTGGTGTCATTCTTCACAGCAACTATATGTCAAATTAAAAACACAATTAAAATTTAAACTGTTCCAATCAGACGGTGCCCCGCAACCTATGTTTCACTTAATATAACTTTGATGAAAATCTGATGCTTGCATTCAATCACGAAAGCAAATTGGATACTATTGTAAAGAAGATTTACGTTTCCTAAAAAATAAGTAAGTGTCAATAATGTGTTGTGATAAGGCCCCTGCCCTTGCGTTGACATGGTTTTGGGGTTTCTATAGGCCATAACAACATTAGATTCCCCAAAAACACGCCACTTCGATACAGCTACGACTTTTTCGTAGCAGTATAGCAGAACTTACGCAGCATGTTAGGATAATTAACCTAGCAGGTTAGGGAAAAGGGTTAGAACTACACAAGACTTCTCATAGATCTTCTCATAAATCTCGGAGTTTAGTAGATGGATTTGAAGCATCCACTTCTCACCTATATGCGTAGCCTACGTAATAACACGCGGACATTTGCAAAGGAAATTGGTATATATTTGAAATTATATAAAGTATATATATATATATGTTTTTATTTTGTTTTATTTAACCTTTATTTAACTAGGCAAGTCAGTTAAGAAATCATTCTTATTTACACTGAGGGCCAAACTCAGACGATGCTGGGCCAATTGTGCGCTGCCCTTTTGGGACTCCTAACCATGGCCGGTTGTGATACAGCCTGGAATCGAACCAGGATGTCTGTAGTGACGCCTCTTGCACTGAGATGCAGTGTCTTAAACCGCTGCGCCACTTGGGAGACCATTTATGTAATCTATGTATTGTTTATACATTACCACAAGCCTGCATACACTTGTAAATATCGAGGCAACATTTTGATTAGAATGTATAAAAACTCATTTTTGATGTTAAGCTCAATTAACATTTCCCTAGGCCTACATAAAGTAAAGTAATTGCACCAAAATATCTGCACAGAAATTCGCATGAATCACATGCGTGAACAGATGCCCAGGGTTTCGGGAAAGGGCTGAAAATACTTAAACTGTTGGCACTTGATCCAAATGTAGGCCTAACTGGCACTATAACATATGATGTGTCCTGTTTAAAATCAGCACTCAACTTTCCATTTTAATGTAATATATTGAGCCGCCCGCGGTTATGTCCATTGCTCCGTTGCTGCAAATGTACTTTATACGATTTTTGCTCTCGCCACTTCTCCTTTGCATAAAGATGTTCTACAAATGGACATTATCGAGTGGCAATTTTTTCCAATTTATGCGCGCAAATCAAGGTCATGAGCGCAACCAAAACTGCCGGTGAACAATGCCCTTATTTGTAACAATATTTTACAGACGTTTGCAGATCAATATGTGCGCGGGGAAGAACGCCATATCAATCTATTAATTCTCTGTAATGGGTTCGTGTTGAGTTTGCAGGATGTAATACGTCAATACATGAGTAATTATCAGACTATATTTGAATGCGCACTTTGTCTAGTGGTGCGGTAATCATAGAGTAGCTACTGATTTGTTTTCGATAACTACATTAGAGACAAAAGCAGAAAGTGACCTTTGAGGCAAATAGTTGACTGGTTTCTACTCAGCTGAAGGTAATGCTGAATAAAATATTGAAAGTTATCTTCAAAAGTAATTACATATAGTCAACTCGTTGCATCTTGATATTTATAACATTCCACCACCTAACATTAGATAATACATTCGTGAACTATTTCGCAACTTTATAGGCTAATGTTGTGTGTCATTTGGGCCATCTCGTCTAAAATACATATAGAATGAGTGACTGGCATTAAACAGGTGACACATGATTTAACAAAGTACATTTGCAAATGGATTAAAAGGAAAACGTCAGTCCACAAAATATCGTGGACACAAAATGTGAAGGTTTAAGGAGGGAGTCTGCGTCAAGCGTTATCGTGTATAGCATAGCCTCTCAAGATGCCAAAGGTTTTCTACTCGACATAAATGTAGTATATATATTCGAGCATTTGCAATAGCTCTACGTCAGAAGCATTCCACGGGTGAATTGTAGGCATGAGCACTAAATGGAGACATTGGCATTGGTGTGTGAATAGCCATGTATGAGACCAAACTAAACCCTTGGAACATGAAACCGAATTGAGCAAACCCTAATTCTCTATATGTTGCTGACCCATGTGAAACTACATAGCCAAAATAGACAATACAACCATTAGGTGAGAGACGAAGGGCAGTTGGTGGGCTAATTAGCCTACACCTGTCTAGTGTACCATTACCGAAGACTGACATAAACGCTGCATACACAAGTAATATGATTATTGTTGCAAAACGTATAGGTTTTTTAAACTAAATGTTAAATATCAGACTATAAGGAGCTATGCATGCACACACTCACACACGTACGTACCTACGCAAGCATACGCACACACACACACACACACACACACACACACACACACACACACACACACACACACACACACGTTTGAATAGCCTAGAAGTAGGCAATGTATTTTTTCTCTTTTGAATAGACTACATTGCCCCACAATTTCATCAAGATGGAGGCAATTACGCATCTAATTGTAATAATAATAGCAAATAAAAAAGGGTTAGTGTGTGGGTTTAGCTAGTTGGTGAATCTGCGCCAATGTACAGTACATGAATAATGTCGATTCATTCAAACTTTCTCTGATGTCCTTATACTACATAGTATAGGCCTACTCATCACCTCCACCGTGTTTGTTCCAATGCTAATTGTTTCAATATACTGTATATAATATGCCTAGCATCCAAATTGTAATTTTTTATTTGACCTTTATTTAACTAGGCAAGCAAGTTAACAAATTATTATTTACAATGACGGCCTACCTACAGGGTTAGCCCCTGGAGCAACGTTTGGTTAAGTGCTTTGCTCAAGGACACATTGACAGTTTTTTTTCGCCTTGTCGGCTCGGGTATTCGAACTAGCGACCTTTCGGTTACTGGCCCAACGCTAACCGCTAGGCTACCTGCCGCCCTATTCAGTCAACAACTGCTATAGCAGTGTGTTTCCGAGGAGTGTAGGACACGTGGTCTGCTTTAGACCGGTAGCACTTGTTGTTAGATAGACCCAGTCGAGCCTCTGTAATGGGAATTGACGCCGAATATCCTCTTCTTTGTACATGACAGGAGCATATTGATTTAATCTCACACACGACATAATGGTGATTTTGAAATCCACAACAATTATATTCGGTCTATAATAAAGATTTGATTATTTGTTGAGTTATGCTATTTATTTACATTATTAAACAATCAATCCTGTTCATGAACACGTTTTGAAAGTCGACAATAGACTAATTTGTTTGGGAGACAAACTGGCAAAAATATAACATTTCAGAAAAGATGCCCGAGGCATAGACGGTATACTACACCCAATTACACCCAATTAGATTATTGAGTACGCACTGATTTGAAATATTTAAGTATGGAATAATCTCCATTTATTTCACAACATAATTCAGCAATACAATATCAAAACGTTTTTTTTTTCCTGTACAAAGGAATAGCATCAACAGGTATCTCCTTTCATTGACTCGATTAAATATATCCATATACATTTGTACACCATGTTATTGTTTCAAAAACACAAAAAGTAAAGACATTCAATTCTTAATTGTGCTATAAGGACATTGTCTAGGAAGCAGAAATTAGAATCAGTACATCAAAACAATAAATCTATAAGCTACAATTATATTTTACATAAAACAGTGTATCTTGATTGTCCCCTGTTAAAGCGCTTTGAGTAAAAAGATCAAGCCCGTTCGATATTCCTAAATGGCTGAGAAAAACAGAAAACACAATGAAAACATCAGTTGGGGTCAAATGCTACGACCCCATGCGCCAGAATGGTATCATAAGACATTTAATTAATTTGAAGGTGGGGGCGACAGACTTCCTGAAATGTATTTTGGGGCAGTGTTAACTGGATAGTCTCAGCGGAAATGATCTCCAAACCGCTATAATAATAAAATGCCTAATAATAATAACAATAATAATAGGCCTAATCATAACTATAATAATAATAATTAATATTATTATAACAATAATAATAACAGTGATATTAATATTTAATAAGAACAATATGCTAATTGCGTGAAATTATGCCAGACAAAATGTAAACTTCACGCTAATATAAAAATGCACAGAAAGTATAGGTCTATTTTTTATTTGTATTTTCTTCTTTAAAAAAATATTGTTTTAGTTTGTCTTGTGTAATGTTCTGTAGGCCTACGAGTTGGGAATATAGATAACAACATCTTGTATTTCAGACCGGTCTGAGCAGCGGCACAGAGGTGACCATTGGGTGAGAGTAATAGAGATGGTGGGGGAAGGTGAGGAGCGACTGGCTCACAGGAACGTTGCCGGTTGCATTGCCAGTCTCTGAGACAGAGTTCTCGTGGTAGAGGATGGGCACTCGCACTATCCTCTGTGCAGCGGCATGGCTCAGATTGGCAGCCTCTAGTTCAGCGGCAAGCTGCCTCTTCCATTTATTTCTTCTGTTCTGGAACCAAATCTTTACCTGTGTCTCTGTCAGGTGCAATGACGCAGCCAATCCGGCCCTCTCCGTACTGCTCAAGTAGCGTTTCATGTCAAAGGTGGACTCAAGCTGAAACACCTGACTCCGGGAGAATACTGTGCGTGTTTTCTTTTTTCGACATGCTTTCTTTTCGTCACAGTCCTCGTTTTTCTTCCTGTCGTCTACCCCACTGTCTTTCTTTGTGTCCTCAGAATCACTCTCGTCTAGAACTATTTCATCACCACTTTTGTTGTCCTCGTCTTCTTTGGCGTCTGGATCGGATTTGAACACCAGGTCTGGCGAGTCGCGGTCCGTGCCTGAGGTTGGAGAAGAGTCTCTTGCTCTTGCCTTCTCTGCAACTAAAATAACGACAGGAAATATGTATGGGTTATAAACGTGGCTGCATGTTGAATGCCTGGTTGACACTAGATATGCTTTAGCAAATAGGCCTATATACAAAAACAGTTGGCTATAGCCTTGAGTTGAACATACCCTTGACTAGAAACATACAATGCTGACAAACAATGGCGTAGCTTTGAATGGAATGCTTATAATTTGTTACATAAAATACAGGACTCCCTAAAATTTGGATATGGCTGTAATTCAATAATGATTACCCATCCTAGTTTGAATGTACTTTGACAGATGAAAGCTCAACCCATACAATCCATAGCAATTTCCGCAATACAAATTAAGCACACATTATACATTCTGATGAATCATGTAAAGGGTAAAGAAAGAGAAGACAATCAGATGTGCATGGGCTTACCTTCCGTTCTGTGTAGATGACTGGCTGCGCTGAGCGTGTAGGGATACCACCATGCTGAGGCTCGCTCAAGATAGTGCGCCGGTAAAGCAAACCTCTGTGTGGGTAACTCAAAGCGAGGAAAGTTAAAGTCCCCGACCTGGGATAGGGAAAAGCCCCCTTCCAACGCCGCCTTTGCCGAGGCGAAGATGGGTTTCGGTTTGGATGGTTTACTATCACAGTTAAGCAAGTTCTTAATGAAGAAGGGAGAGTCTTTCACCGGAGTGCACGTCTCTTGCGCAGTCTCGGGCATTGCTGCGTGGAGGTTGTGGTCCGAATGCCGTAGACCACAAACGTTAGTGTTAAAAGACTGTAATTAACAAAGTCTCACTTAGAAACAGCGATATTATAAAATGGTAGACCTAATTGTCCTTCTGTGCGATGTTTTAAATGCGGAATATCTTCTGGATTACGCAGCTGATCGAAAACGTAAAAAATAAATACACATCAGAAAACCAAATAGTCTTCAGAGAGGACAAAATAATACCAGTATTGCATCCAAGTCTTGCGCGTTCCTTTGTCAAAATGCAACTGTGTCCACCACGTCAGTCTGGCGCCGGATGCTAATGATGAAATAAAAATGTCATCCAAGTTAAATGCGGAAAGTATACGGCGATTGGGCACGTACAATGGCAAATGGGATTAAGGAAGAGATGGGAAGTAGAAAAAGGGGGAGAGAGACGGGCAGAGAGAGAGAGAGAGAGAGAGAGAGAGAGGTAGAGAGAGGGGGGGGTGTAGGCTACACGATAACAACGAAGTCCACCCTCACTTTGCGCTTTGGTTGTAGGCTGTTACGCCCTGGTGTTACTGGTCTTATAGAGTCAAATTAGGTAGCAAATGAAGACAGGGTTGTTAGCACAGAAGGAAAGGTTTGGCATAAGCGTCGATGGAAGTACAATAGGCAAATTACGTCCATCGAACACAGCCTATAGCCAATACCAGCAGGGAACACCTATATCATAATTTGATGCACGGGTTTCGGGAGATGAAAAAATTATGGTGAATTAGAATATTTTTTGTTTGTGGACTGAATGATAGTTATTGATAATATAAACTAGAAGAGCAATAATACTTTTTCGTTATGCACTGTAAGCCTATGGATGTAAGATCTGCTTTTTTAAAATAGGCATCATTTCATAACTCAAACACCAACAAAATAGACGCTCATGTCCTCAGATGAAGATAGACCTACAACAAAGTAGGATATTATGGATTAGGGCACATTTGGTATAACAATTTCATTATTACCCAGTAGGCCTACGCTAATAATTAAACAAATACATATTTTCCCTTAATAGTCGACACAGCAAACTAATATTGTGCAAAATATTTATATTTCCTCGTGGGGCCTATTGCACTTATACAATTCATTCAACTAGGCTACGTTTCTATACTCGCTATTGTAGTATAACAGATTAGGCTACAAACGTTCCTCATTACAGCACAGACAAGATAATTTCCTTCCTGGTGTCATGTTTTGACACAAGTTGGAGTGATTAAGTTAAATTAATGAAAATTATTTGACTTTTCTCCCCATAGACTATTTGCCAAAATTCTATTTAAAAAAGTTGTAAATTATGTCCACATTATCACTTTTATAAAAGGTTTACAGAATATGGAATATATATTCAAATGTTGAAATAGCCTAATTAAAATAATGTTGCAATCAAATTATTGTGAATTGGATGTGCATGTTTAATCACTTGCCTAACTCTAAATGTAGCCAAGTTGTATTTATTTGCATTGCTTATTGGGAGACAAAGGCTCAGGACGCTCAATAAAGGAAAACCATAAACAATTCAGTGGCACCGTTTATGAATTGACCCCCTTAAATAGTCAAATGAAACCCAACGGTTTAATAAGTACTGCTTGTTTACTTTATTTCATCAGAGATCTGAACACGTGTCAATTTTCTATGCTGATATATTTTGAAATTAGTCCTGAAATTGTTTCAGAAACATTCACGGTAAAAAATGTCATCAATGAGAAATTCTAATCATATTTCTATTTTATGGATTTCTAAAGCATGCCGCTTTTTAATGTTTATGTGACCAATATAGTCATCCGTTTTTTACCAAATCGATTTAGTTAATTCATTCCCCAGTCTTTGTAAATGCGGTAAACCTATGTATATATTCACTCATTGATATTAATTGACTTGTTAACTCATGTCCAGTGGTAGATGAATAACGAGAGGACAGCGTCCTCTGTGGGCAATGAAGGCTAAATGCAGGACCTTAATCACAGATGGAGACGAACAAGCACTAAAAGACTTCTCAGCATGGCTATAGGCATAGCCGCGGGAAGTAAGGGTGCTGCAGCACCGCCTGAAAAATCCGAATTATTGGTGGATGTACCCTGTGGTGTAGGCCTACAGGGCTGTTGCTTGTGTGACCATGCCAACCAACAATAGTCATGAATGATATAAATGACAGGATAAAGGCTGTATAACCCATTGAGTGGCATGGAGATTATTTTTCGTGTGTAGGTCTAAGGTGGTCTTACATAATTAACACATGCTCATTTAGGCCTAAATGATGGCTCAAGTGGAGATATCCTGTGTCTATGTAATTACCATCTCATATTACTTGTTTTTGATCGCAGGTAGCCTATTTGATGCCATCCATGACCTGAGAGGGCATAAACTAAGCCTATTTATTTTCTAAGCACACATTTGAAACAGGTTGTGGGATACCCAAAAATTATGTGCGAAGATGTCAGAAGAAGACATAAATCCGTATTCAGAAAATGCAGCATAGGCTTATATAATGTTTAGGCCAAGGCCTGTAGAAAAACAATAGGCCTATCCCACAGTATTGAATATGATATTGTTGGCATTGTTGCACACCTGTGGCCAAATGGGCATAGATAAAAGCACTTACCTTGGCTGAAGATAGGCTGATAAGCCTCGACCTGACCTCTACCTTTCCTGAAAAGGGTTAGGGTTAAGGTTAGGAGTTAGGTAGCCTCGGGGCGGCAGGTAGCCTAGTGGTTAGTGCATTAGGCCAGTAACCCAAGTGATAAAGTTGTCCGTGATGAGATTCTAACACGCCACCTTTGGGTTGCTAGACATTGGTAAAAAAAACAAAATTGGCAACCTGGACTCATAGACTAGACGTAACATAGTAAATGTAAATCCGGGACACTCTAATTAGTATGATATTTTACGTTTCTAATGGCATGTTTTAATTTGTGGATGTCCATCATCCATTCCGTATGATATGTGACAAATTGCTATTGGTACAATATGTTACGAATTTGCAAAACTTATATGTTACAAATTCCAATTTGTTGTGGCTAATGTTAGCTAGGCTAGGGGTTAGGGGAAGGGTTAGCTAACATGCAAAAGTATACTGAACAAAAATATAAACGCAACATGCAACAATTTCAACGATTTTACTGAGTTACAGTTCATATAAGGAAATCAGTCAATTTAAATAAATTCATTAGGCCCTAATCTATGGATTTCAGATGACTGGGACTGGGCACAGCCCAGACAAGCAAAATGAGTTTTTCCCCACAAAAGGACTTTATTACAGCCAGAAACACTCCTCAGTTTCATCAGCTGTCCTGGTGGCTCGTCTCAGACGATCCGGCTGGTGAAGAAGCCGGATAGGGAGGTCCTGGGCTGGTGTGGTTACACGTGGTCTGCGGTTGTGACGACGGTTGGATGACCTGCCAAATACTCTAAAATGAAGTTGGAGGTGGCTTATGGTAGAGAAATTAACATTAAATTCTCTGCCAACAGCTCTGGTGGAATTTCCTGCTGTCAACATGCCAATTGCATGCTCCCTCAAAACTTGAGACATTTGTGTTATTGTGTTTGGGTGACCAAACTGCACATTTTAAAGTGGTATTTTATTGTCCCGAGTACAAGGTGCGCCTGTGTAATGATCATGCTGTTTAAACATCTTGATATGCCACACCTGTCAAGTGGATTAATTATCTTGGCAAAGGATAAATGCTCACTGTTTCTCTGTTGCTCGTGTCCCCTTTATCATGTAGGCCACCACTTTTCAATTGATTTGGTTCAAATTCAAATCAACCTATTATTTTCCGATTGCTTTTGTCTGGGCAGCTTTAATAGGCCTACACACATGCAACGCTAGCCCCTCATCTGGCATATAGGCCTAATAAGCTACCTATCTGGAACCTATCCTATTTTGGTGAATGGTTTGTTTATTTCAGTTAGACTGTTTTTAACTTGACATCTGTCCTATATTGGTAAACCTATAGGCCTAGCCTACTTGAGTTAGAATCTGTTATGCTGGTGTTGGTCTCTAGTTAACCACTACAGGCAGGTATTCAATCAATTGCAGATCATGCAATAATACAATTTTAGAAGGGTCCATGCTATCTGGGATTTTACAAAAACACATTTACTTGATGAACAGTGCAGAGGACAGTTTGTAATGTTTTTGCCATCATTCTGTTACCAAACTTTGCATATGCACTGTTCTTCAAGTAAATGTGTTTTTTGTCAACTTTTCAGTGGAAAGGCATATCATCAGGACAATGAGAATCTAGTAGGTTATTTAGGCTTTGTACGCATCATTAACATAAAAGGTGCATCTTTGTACAATCAAATCAAAGGTTGATTATGATTAGGAAAATTATGTAGAGAAAAATATGCACAGTAGGCCTATGCATAATCTGTAAGGCAATATAGGCTTTTGAATATCCCCTAAATCTATTTTGATGCTCCTCCGGTAGGCTACTCTGGCTTTTATAGAATTTATTTCAAAGCGCCTGGATATTGATTATTTCACAAGGAAAATGACAAATGGCAGCAGGGAATGACACGGTCAGCAGGTTCTATTAGAGAAATGATAGTATTGCTCATGGTTTGTTAAAAGGTCCAGTTTAGATACTTTATAGGTTTACATCCATCATCGTCTAATGACCTATATGATGAAAAACAGGCGCTCCGGTGACGACGGCCCTGTGCAGCTAACTTCGCTTTGTAATTGCCCCCATATTAAATATAGATTTTTGTTTTGATATCTTGTGAGAATTTCTTTCTTCGGGTCAAAATTGTGATAAAAGACATAGATTTAGAGGGGGAAAACAAGAAACAATAGGTAGCCTATATAAAGATGATGGCTTCTCCAAAAATGGTAGGCCCTTAGTACTGTTGTAAGCTATTGTTAGCATTTTGTCGACTGAATCCAAACCTCTTTAGGATCGGACCCTTTTTTTTAAAATGTGCCTAAAATGAAATACCCAAATCTAACTGCCTGTAGCTCAGGACCTGAAGAAAAGATATGCATATTCTTGAAACCATTTGAAAATGTGAAATTAATGTAGGAGAATATAACACATTAGATCTGGTAAAAGATAATACAAAGAAAACAACATGCGTTTTTCTTTGTTTTTTTTGTCCCATCATTTTTAAAATGCAAGAGAAAGGACATAATATTACTTAGAGGAGTCCAAGCGCATTTAGATTTGGGCCACTAGATGGCAGCAGTGTATGTGCAATGTTTTAAACATATCCAATGACCCATTGCATTACTGTTCAAAATGTTGTATCAATTCTGCCCAATTCTGCCTATTGGTTTATTTATACATTTTCAAGTACAAAACTGTGCACTCTCCTCAAACAATAGCAAGGTATTCTTTCACAGTAATAGCTACTGTAAATTGGACAGTGCAGTTAGATTAACAAGAATTTAAGCTTTCTGCCCATATAAGATATGTCTATGTCCTGGGAAATGTTTGTGTTACTTACAACAACATGCTAATCACATTAGCGCACGTTAGCTCAAGCGTCCCGAGGGCGGGACACTATCTTAAGTAAATGCAAGTCAATACTGAGTTTATTCAACAATTTTAATTACACTTTTGATGATGATGACAGGTACCTTGATTGTTTCCTAGACTGTTTTGCAAACTGTAGGGCTTAAGGCTCTACCTAAACTATAAATAAGACATGGCACAGCATCAGAGAAGACTCAGGTCAAAGTAAGAATGAGGTACTGCTGTATCACATTCTCCATTTTGAGAAATGCAATGCTTAAATCCAGCCAATCTCAGTGACCTTCACTAGTTTAATGGTTTGTTCAAACAGGCAAGGCCGTTAAAAGTCAGCGGAACACGTGATGGTCAGGTCACATTGACCGTTACTACTGAGATCATGTTCAGCTGAATATCTTTAACTTTATTGAACGACTGGGATGAAGGTGCTCAGAAACGTTTCTAAAAGCACATGATCTCAGTAGTAACGGTGAATGTAACCTGACCATCACGTGTCCCTCTGGCTTTTAACAGCCTTGAATGAACCATTAAACTAGTGAAGGTCACTGAGATTGGCTGGATTTAAGCATTGCATTTAACTTCTAAAGGGTGGCCTCTCGATGACCCGGGAAGCCTTAATTGGGATTGTGCAGTTATTGATTGGTGAGTGGTCGACGAGGCCTGAGTTATAGCCTGATTAGGACAAAGGTGTCTGCTGCTTTCATCTGCCCCCTGCACCAGGCTACAACCAATGGAGTGAGTTGGGACAATGTCATTCAGAAAGTTGCATTAGGACGATTGGAACTCTACTAGTGATGAAAAAACGTAGCTGTGTAAACAGGAAATTACATAGGTTGCCCGGTCCATGTTAAGTTAATCTATTGTACTCAACCTTAGCTTTGCTCTCCTTATATATGCTGTGGTGTGGGTCTGAGGTGAATGTATTGTGGATTTGTATAGTTGTGGCCTTGTTCCCTACCGACAAAGCTTGTGGTGGATATTGTGGTCCTGAGATCATTTGGGGTTCTCATTCAGACTCAAAGACATTTTGCGTCATTCAAGTGGTAGCTCTATGAGGTAACTGTGGGGCACCATATTGTAAATAAGAAGAACACTTTCAAAAACTTATAGGTATTCTAAGGTAATATAGAGGGGTGTGGGCTTAGCAGGGCATTCCACACCTTTATCTCTCCTTCCCTCCCTTTATCACCTACTCTTTCCATTTATCGTTTCTCCACAGAGATGATGACCTCTATGGGTTTCTAATGGACACAGTCAGAGCGATGTAGTCCTATTTCACCATTATGAGCCGCTCCGACAGAACCCTGCAGGCTCCCAGGCTCTCCGTCCTCCTCCTGCTCAACCAAGGCTCAACCCCCCCAAAATGCCTCGAATCGCCACTGAGCCCTGGCTTTTACTCGCCCGCACTCAACCTGCCTCGACGTGTCATTACAACCCAGTAATCTGGTGCGGGCAACAGAAAGGTTCTCATCAGTGTCAGGCTGAGATATAGATATGGCCCGGGTAACAAATGACCAAATGCACAGGCAGCAGAGCAGCCCATCAATAAAGCAATTTCTAGTGTCATAACAGCTGCGCTTTTCCTAAAGCCAACCTTTCAAAAAACTTTTCCCTCTGCAAATCGCTGCAGCCCCGCCATTAGAGTCCTGGCTTGTGAATTTAATGGATTCCGTACAAATAATATTCTACCATAATGGAAAAGGTTGAAGTCACTGAAGACAGATGAAGTCATAAACACGTATAATTGAGAATCAAAGACCGATAAATTTTAAACTGCTATCCATTTTCTCTTTTTAAATGATGATCTATGTTGCAGCGGTGGCTGGAAAATGGAAGACATTATGGGGGAAAATTATAACAATACATTTTCTAAACATACACCTTGATTATGCTTCGATTTTTTTGGGGGGGCGAGACGAAGGCTGGGATTGCTGATAGCTTGCTGGCTAAATGGCACCATAAAATAGGTTCCCTGCTCTTTTGCCTCCCAAGCGCAGGCATGCCTGGAGGTGTGATTTTCTCCCTCTAAATGGGGGAAATGAATTGTGTAATTTATTGCAAACTCGAGCACAGCGAGATAAGATCAGCATATCCCATCAAAGGAACAAGAATCAATCAGATTCTAGTTAACAGCTTGAAACGCATAAACCACAGCACCTAATGGCTTTCCAATCTAACAGATTGATAGACTTATCTGCTCCTTGGGGATGAATTAAGAAAATCGGGTACTTTCACATAGGCACTGACACTTTTGACAGGACCCCCCCCCCCCTACAGGCTTACTCCCCATCTTTAGTTTTAAACATAAAGAGATATGCGTAACCGAAAGTTACGAGGAGTCTATTTTTGAGACAGCACTCCAGACCTGATTTGTTATTCAGATGAGCCTCGACTGGAAGTGTGTCAGATGTGGGGAATGGTTTCATTTTAATGGGCTGATTATCGCGGGTCATTTGGAACTGTGAAATCGAGGGAGCTATTCAAAGCCACTTAACAAAATCTAAATGTGACCCAAGTGACCTATTCAACCGAGTGTGTAGTAAAAAAAGAGGCCCCATTTGGTTCAGTTCTCTTTAGTCACACCAAAGATTCGTTAGTGTATTGATCAAGTGAAAAATCAGCCAGAAGACAGAACACTTCAGAATAAGAGACATTGTATGGGGCACTTAGCACATGTGTAATTAGCCCTTTAGTCATTGTGAAGAATTTCTAAGCAGAGTCTTAGCAACTAGCTCATTATGGGCAATCAATTTAGTAACATTAGTAACACCAGTGCACACTTTCTGATCTATCTGACCACAGTTAACTGACACACATGACATTCAATAGTCATCTGCTACAGAGCTTGTTTGTGCAGGACTTAACATAGAGAACCAACGACACGTACTCAATGTCACTATGTACCGAGGGCTAGATTCACTCGGCTAGATTATCTCTCCGTGGCACTGCATAATGAAGGAGCTGTTGGTATCAAGGATGTGATCCCAGGGAGTATGGGAAAGTGTTATTTTAGACTCACAGAATTAAAGGAACTGAGCTGAGTAGTAGGGCCAGGAAGGGAGTGGGTATGAGTCCACACACTCAAGACAGTGACTCAGGTCAGTTCACTACAAAGAAGTGTCAGTAGCCCATAACAATCATGTGACTGCACTCCACATTAAAATGGAACCAGATCTTCTTATCTGCACTCATTTCGAAAAGAGTTTGAGTCAATATCATCTAAACACAACTCTAGAATTAGATTATATTCAGGAATTGGAGTGGTTTATTCAAGTGATAATGCCCAAGAAGCCTGTGTTTGGAGGATATATTGTCACGGGTGATGTTAGGCCCGAGATGAAGTCCAGGGTTGGCAAACCGTGCCAATATATCCTCCAAACACCGCCCTCGAGGGCATTATCACTTTTATACAATGGGTTACCAACATATTCAAATAATGATTGACATATTTTCATTAAAAACTTTATTTTGATGAATTTATTAATACTATTTAATCCTTCCACAAGATATGGTCCCGACCCAAATCTAGGGTTGCTACCCAAGCCGGCTGGTGGTTGGTTCTATCAGTTTGGTTGCTAGAGACGTGACCCAGTCATTCAGTCTTTTTGTTCTGTATGTATGGAGGAGACCCAGTCGTTTGTTCTAAATGTTCCATTGCCATACTGGCTGGCAACGTTCTTATCCCTTACTTGCTAGCTAGCCAACTATGGCTAACTTACAGCCAGAATAATAGCAAAGTAGCTGCATTTGCATTTGTTTAAGCTGTTTTCTAGTGAGATTTAATTGGATACATCCATAACAATCAGCCAATGAGGCACGATTTCACCTGGCATAAAAAAATGTGTTCACTCGTCAGGACACTGTTGTTCAGAGGAGCTAGCCAACAACACAGCTAACACATTCACTTCAAACTGAAGCTGTAAAGACTGCAAACTAGATGCACTTTGTTTTTCAATTGACACTTCTTTGTATATATCCATAAAAATGATGCCATCTGATTCATGATTTCCACTGGCTGAGAAACGCTGCCTGTCTGTCTGTCTCGTCCCAACTCCCGACACGTTGATTACTACGGGACAGCTGGAGATGGAATAGAAATATTGAAACAATGTTGAAAATTTCAGAGAGACAGATAGCAAGGTTTATACAAATATCCTCTGTTGAAAAACGAAATGTTATGAAATGTGAGAAAATGTCTAGATGCTTTATATAGTGGAGATCAAGTTAATAAAGTGACTGGCTGTTCTAATGAGACAGTAGATTGCACAGTCAGATGGAACAGAGTAAATAGGCATTTTAATGTCATAGATTTAGCCGGTGGTAACTTGTGGAATAGGTTTTAACCAATCAGCATTCAGGATTAGACCCACCCGTTGAATAACATTGATTATACCACAGCATTGTTGAATACTCATTTCTGATTGGCTAGAAGGGCATTCTAGAATGGACATTAAAACCAGATAACAGGACAGTTGGAAAAGATATCGGGACATTTGGAAAATATATCGGGACACCTTGCAATCATGACACAATATGCGCCTACACATGCATACGGTACTTGCTACAAAGTTACAGAAAGCTAAACCAACAACTACACAAACTGAAATTGGATACATTGTAAATGCAGGTCCAACAAGGAAAATAAAATAGCTAGCAAGCATTGATTTGTTTTTGCAAAGACATGTTTTTTTTGTGATGTGATGAACATGAATTTCTCTGGTCCCTACTGTTGCAGTCATGATGGAAGTTGCGCTATACTGTCAAATTCTACCACATTTCTAGTTTGACCAGCTGTTTTCAGCAACTGATATTTTAGAATTTGATTGTCATATTGGCAGGCTTGCTAGCAACAAACTATTTAGCTAGCTTCTAGCCTAGTGTTTGATATGCAATGCCATATCCTTGTAATTAACAGTCAGTGTTGACTGGTGTCCTCTTGAGAAGGAACTTTCCTAGCTATGCCAAGCAAAATCAGGCATTATCAGCTCATTGTTATGGATGTTTCCAAATGAATGTCAATAGAAAGAGCGTTGCCAACTGTGTCACGTCCGTAAATATCGATCTAATCTAATGAATGGCTGGGTCGCGTCTCTTAATGACCAAAATATAAGAAAGTATGAATTTGCCTAAATTTCTTGAAATATCAATTATTATTATTTTCTTCATTTTTTTTTTTTTTTTATCAGTACATGTGTGATTTATACTGTTTTCTTAGGCAACTGTGGTATAAACGGGATAAACGCCTCTGTTCTGTACATTACCTTGGGAAAAAAACTTGGCTCTGCCTCATCCTGCTGCGTTGTCCATTATTTACAAGGTAATGTACAGAACGTCAGAGTTTATCCCTTCCTAATTAATAAATGATTGATAGATTAGTCAGATACCATTAGTTTTTAAAACATAAAATACATAACTAACAATAGAGGAGAGCTATTCAAATTCTTCGGAAAGTATTCAGACCCCTTGACTTTTTCCACATTTTGTTACATTACAGCCTTATTCTAAAATGTTTTTTTTTTTTTTATTCTCATCAATCTACACACAATACACCACAATGACAAAGCGAAAACAGGTTTTTAGAAATGCTAAATTATTACAAATATAAAACAGAAATATCACATTTACATAAGTATTCAGACCCTTTGCTATGAGACTCGAAATTGAGCTCAGGTGCATCCTGTTTCCATTGACAATCCTTAAGATGTTTCTACAACTTGAATGGATTCCACCTGTGGAAAATTCAATTGATTGGACATGATTTGGAAAGACACACACCTGTCTATATAAGGTCCCACAGTTGACAGTGCATGTCAGAGCAAAAACCAAGCCACGAGGTGGAAGGAATTGTCGGTAGAGCTCCGAGACAGGATTGTGTTGAGGCACAGATTAAGGGAAGGATACCAAGAACCTTCAATGCTGCACTATGTACAGAGGGCTAGATTCACTCGGCTAGATTATCTCTCTGTGGCACTGCATAATGAAGGAGCTGAATGTCATCATTCTTAAATGGAAGAAGTCAGGGAGGTGACAAAGAACCCGATGGTCACTCTGACAGAGCTCTAGAGTTCCTCTGTGGAGATGGGAGAATCTTCCAGAAGGACAACCATCTCGGCAGCACTCCACCAATCAGGCCTTTATGGTAGAGTGACCAGACGAAAGCCACTCCTCAGTAAAAGGCACATGACAGCCCGCTTGGAGTTTGCCAAAAGGCACCTAAAGACTCTTAGACCATGAGAAACAAGATTCTCTGGTCTGTTGAAACCAAGATGTAACTCTTTGGCCTGAATGCCAAGTGCCATGTCTGGAGGAAACCTGGCACCATCCCTACGGTGAAGCATGGTGGTGGCAGCATCATGCTTTGGGTATGTTTTTCAGTGGCAGGGACTGGGAGACTAGTCAAGATCGAGCCAAAGCATGATGGAGCAAGACGGAGCAAAGTACATAGAGATCCTTGATGAAAACCTGCTCCAGAACACTCCAACAGGACAACGACCCTAAGCACACAGCCAAGACAATGCAGGAGTGGCTTCAGGACAAGTCTCTGAAAGTCCTTGAGTGGCCCAGCCAGAGCCCGGACTTGAACCCGATCGAACATCTCTGGAGAGACCTGAAAATAGCTGTGCAGCAACGCTCCCAATCCAACCTGGATCTGCAGAGAAGAATGGGAGAAACTTCCCAAATACAGGTGTGCCAAGCTTATAGCGTCATACACATGAAGACTTCAGGCTGTAATCGCTGCCAAAGGTGCTTCAACAAATGACTGAGTATTAATGGGTCTAAAGAGTGCTATTACAGGCAGCTGATCAGCATGAGGCCTCTGCCTCTTCCAACAGCTGTCAGGACTGCCTAATGAGGGGAAACTTGATCAGAGACAAAACACATGCACACACACACACACACACACACACACACACACTTACATACATACTTATGCTTGGTTTTTACTGAAATTACTAAATGTTTAATGTCTAACCAGTCACCTTTAACTTCTTATGCTGTATTTTTATTTTTATTATTTCAAATATACAATATTTATTTATTGTCCCTTGTTTTTCCTACTCCAATCCTTAAATATGCTTTTTTTAATCCTTACAATAGGGAACGTGTTTCGTGAATCTTTCCAAATTATTCTCGTTATTCATCATGCATCACCACAACATCCTTAGGCAGCGGGGAAATTAACCATTTGATAGTCATAAATAACTATTCTGGCTCAGAAGGACCAAATCAACCAAACAGAACACACGTCATCCACTCACACAGTATGACTGCCCCTCCCCTTCTCTCAGTTCATTAATATAAACATACATCTTTGGGAAAAGGCATTACAGTAATAGGGGATCTTTTGAAAAATTCAGCATAACTTCGTGAGAAGGAAAAAGATGCTGTCTGTTTAAGGCTCCAAGTCGTGTGGGGGCAAAAACCATACATCCTGGTACTTATCCCTTTTCTGTCTTTTGTGTGCCTTTTATTTCCTCTCTCATTTCTTTCCCCTTTCTTGTTTCTGAGTAGGTATGCTATTAGTGGCCCTTCTACTAACCAGTCAAAATGGAGCATTGATTATTTGTAAAAACATAAGTGCAAATCAAATCAACATTGCACAAGAAGAACAGATGAGCTCCTGCCTACCTGCACACACACACAGGAAAATGGGGGCAGTTATTGACCAATTGATTTTGTATGGGGGACATTATCCCCCCCAGAAAGACCTTGACTATAACGTTAACCACTCCCTCCATCCCACCACCATCACCACCACTAGCACCTAACTATGTCCTCAATCTCCCCACGCCATAGAGGAATCCATTCCCAGGCCCCAGAATGCAACTTTTCCATCAGCAGCGTTATATATTTGGCTTTCTATTTAACTTTAATAGCGAAAAAATTGGTTACATATTATTTTACAACCCCCCGACACCATTAGAAGCCTGTTGTCATTTGGATTATTTATGAAAAACTATTTCATGCTTACTTACATTTCCCGCTTATTTTCCCCCGGTGCGACCTGCAGCAGATTCGGTCTATTTCGAAAGCCTTAAAGCCAATTCTTTATGTCTATAGGTCGCCCCTCTCGATTGAGTCAAGATTTAAATGCTGCTGTGGGGTAGAGCTATGGAGAGGGAGACAGATAGATGGAGGTTGCAGTAAGAGGAAGGTAAGGAAGGGATGACGGGAAACTTGAAAGCATGGGTGCAGGACAGAAGCCACAGGATAGATAGAGAGTGAGAAAGAGTAGTGAGAGAGGGGCATGAAGGAAGGGTAGGATGAGGGCAGTAACAGAAATACATTAAAGAGGGGGTATTTTGAGAGGTCAAAAATAATAATAAGGGGTACGGTTGGGTGGTCAACAGAGAGAGGTCAGAGAAGAGGGAAAGGTTATGAGGAAAAATCATGTGAAACGAAAGTAACAAGTGAGTAGAAAATAAAGGCATACAGCTACTGTGAAAGGTAAGACAGTAGGCCAACAGAGAAGGGCTAATACCAACAACGGGACACAGGAAATTACGGGGCACATTAAGATACAAAGAATACATTCCGAGGAAACACTGGGATAGATTTACGATGACTTTTATTTTTTAGTTACAAAAATGGTCACCTTTTTTATGACTGTATAATTGAAAACATTTGTTGGGGGTTTTGTTTGTCGCTGTCTGGCTACCAGGTTTCATTTGTAAAATGTATTCTTATATTATTATCCATATGGGAAAAAAAACTGACATACACAAACATATCAAAATAAACAGCCTCAGTTTTGAAGTTAATGGCCAGACAAGGCAGTCTACACACTCCCCTGCAGAGAATGCATCTACACATACACTATACATACAAAAATATGTGGACACGATTTCAGCCACACCCGTTGCAACAAGGTGTATAAGTTCAAAGAACGGGACTGCCGACTGCTGAAGCGTGTAAAAATCTTCTGTCCTCGGTTGTAACACTCACTAACGAGTTCCAAACTACCTATGGAAGCAACGTCAGCACAAGAACTGTTCGTTGGGAGCTTCATGAAATCGGCTTCCATGGCTGAGCAGGCGCACACAAGCTTAAGATCACCATGTGCAATGCCAAGCGTCGGCTGGAGTGGTGTAAAGCTCGCCGCCATTGGACTCTGGAGCAGTGGAAATACTTTCTCTGGAGTGATGAATACACCATCTGGCAGTCCGACGGACAAATCTGGGTTTGGCGGATGCCAAGAGAACACTACCTGCCCCAATGCATAGTGCCAACTGTAAAGTTTGGTGGTCTAGGGCTATTTTTCATGGTTTGGGCTAGGCCCCTTAGTTCCAGTGAAGGGAAATCTTAACGCTACAGCATACAATGACATTCTAGACGATTCTGTGCTTCCAACTTTGTGGCAACAGTTTGGGGAAGGCCCTTTCCTGCTTCAGCATGACAATGCCTCCGTGCACAAAGCGAGGTCCATACAGAAATGGTTTGTCGAGATCAGAGTGGAAGAACTTGACTGGCCTGCAGAGAGCCCTGACCTCAACCCCATTGAACATCTTTGTGATGAATTGGAACGCCGACTTCGAGCCAGGCCTAATCGCCCAACAGCCGTGCCTGACCTCACTAATGCTCTTGTGGCTGAATGGAAGCAAGTCCTGCAGCAATGTTCCAACATCTATTGGTAAGCCTTCCCAGAAGAGTGGAGGCTGTTATAGCAGCAAAGACCAACTCCATATTAATGCCCATGATTTTGGAATGAGATATTCGACGAGCAGTTATATAGTGTATAATCCTATGTTGTATGTGATGAATCTCAACACGCACACACACACACACACACACTTGCTCACAGTTTGGTCTGTGTTTTATACAGTGACCCTAATAAACTGTGGTGTGGCGCGGCAGGTTTGTCACTGTCACAGGTAAATTATGTAATTAATGAGCGTGTATGGGAGCGGATAGGGGCCGGGGCGATAGCTTTTAAACACCTCTCCAGCTCACTGGGTTTGGGGAGGCCCAGCTGGACACAGCCAGGGGATCGATCAGAGGTCAGGGGTCCCATTATGGCCTGGGCCACTCCCATCATCACCTGGCTAACGATGCCTGCAGCAGCCTGGAGCTGGTACTAGGTCTGGGGCTGAGCCTGGGTTAGGTTTGAGGCTTGGGCCTGGTGTTAGAGTTAGTTATTCCGGGTTATGTGGTTGTTGAAAAACTGCTGTAGGAGTGTTTTTTATGTATTTGATGTTTTAAAAATCACAGCATGACTGTGTCGACTGGATAAAGGCCTTGGGCAAACTTCATGAGTCATTGGATAGAATAGGACAGAAAGCAGCAGGGGAGCATGGGAAATCATTCCAGTCCAGATTGGCTTTGATCAATACACTCAAAGGGCAGAGCCCTCATTAATCTACAACTTCCCTCACATTAGGAACACTGTCCAATCAGACAACTTCCCTCACAATAGGAACTGTCAAATCAGACTACTCTTTCTTTAGTTACTCTGACTCATTGACCACTCCATTCAGTCCATTTAGTGATCCCCACAAAACTGTTCATTTAAAGCACACATCACATCTAACAGTGCCTTTGTGAGAGATGATAGCAACACTTTAGATTTGTCCAGGGTGTCTCTGGCGAAACAACTTATGTAGTGTAGTTATCTTGTACGAGGTAGGAAGCTAAGTGAACAGTAGGCCTACATCAGTGCAGGCTTTAATAGCATAACGCTGACCTGTTTCATGTTACTTCTGTAGGTTATATCACTGTAGTAACACAACAATACATCAAAGTACACTCATTTTATCAGTGTTGTATTATTGAAAAAATATGTTGTCCATTACCTATGACCAAGAAACTAGGATTTGTGGGATTAATCCATTGGATTCAAAGGGAGAACACAAGTCCCCTTTTGTTTTGAGCAGTGTAGCTGACATGTTGCAAGCTGCTGCTTCACAAGTGACCAGAAACCTGCAGAGCATTGGTGTTTAAGGATGTGCCAGTGGATACACTATATTACCCTCCTATGGACATGCCAATCCATTACAATCCTTCTTGCGGTGCGAGTGAAATGCTCGTATTAGGGCAACTGTGCGTTAAGAGGCATCATTCAGGACAATGAGCTATAGCCACAGAGTGACAAGATAGAAAAATGCCCCCACTTTTCAGGCTGTACAAATGATGTTTGGCCACGATAACTCACAACTGGACACTTAATTTCACGTTGGGAGCGAGCTGGTCAGTCAAAAGCTATGATACCATCTTCTTTATTTGTGGCCCGTGGTTTTGGTAGTCAGGCTCTCAAATATATACTGCTAAAATGCCACTTCAGTCAAAAATATTGGTCAATTCTTTATCTGACTTGACTGAGTCCGGATGGCAACCTGTTTCTAATGTTATAAACCTTTAAGTGTCAGGCACCAGGACATCAGTCCATACGACATCATGAGTATTAAGCTATGCAAGAAAATAGAAGTGACCAGTAGTGGTCCCCTGTGACTCCTCGCCAAAGCCAGATAGTCAAATGAATTGATTACCAATTTATCATTGAAGAATTGCTTGCTTAAAGGAATAATCACAGCCTATGAAATGGCTTTGAATACATTTAAAGAATGACAGTCTTTCAAGAGTAATTGTACAATATGTCACTGGTGACAGTCTATTTGATTGTTTTCAATATTTCAGTCCTGTGAAAAATCAGACAGAGCCGAACTGGGCTGTCACGGGTGAAGTGTACATTCTTATAGTTGGGCCTTAAATGCGGTAATACGGCAGTCACAAGAGCATTCAGACTTCATATGGTGACAGCGGCTTTATCGCGCGTCGCCTCATAAAGTCACATCATCTCTGTTCACCGCTATTATTAAATGTCTGTTTAACGTGTGTCTATGTCGCTGTGTCTGTGATGGGTGTTATAGACATAAAAGCCTTCCTGTTGAAACACAAGGAGCAGACATAGTCCCAGGTTTACATGATGCATAATAGTTTATAAAGGAGAAATGGCTGTGGCTATTTGGGTGACACAAAAATATGTCCTTTTACTGTCATAGAAGTGTCACATTTCTCTTTTTGCTAATTTCCTTGGCAGCTTTGGTCAAGCTCAGGTCAATAAAATGTCTGTCTGTCCACTAAGTTGCCTCATCTGTCAGAAGTTTGTTTTGGCGAAAATACAATTTAGTGAGGACTGCGGAGAGAGAATTCTATTTGGCACACGGAAGAAATGAATCAAGGAAATTGATTTTATGGTGTGCCTAAATAAAATCTAATCTGTCCTGTTTGCAAATGTAGACGGCTCCAAACCTCACTCATCGAGGGCTACACAGTAGCTTTGTGAAAGGACACTTGTCCCCTGCATAATTTCTTTTTTTTGGGGGGGGGGGGCTCTCATTGCTACGTTAAAAGGGAGGTGGTGTGGAAGGAGGGCCAGCCTTGTTTGCCCATGTAAAGTGTGATCCAGATAATAGCATTCTCATCAAAGGCGGCAATTATATTCATTACAGTGGTGCGAGGCGCTCCTGCAACGAAATTAAGCGATGAAGGAAAAGAAAAGCTTAATATATACCTCCTTTATCCTATTCCCCGCCTCTTCACTCTTTTTCAAATGCTCCACTCAGGGCCAGAGATCTCAAGAAAGGAATAGTCTCGCTAGAAGAAGAATAAATCCTGTCAAAGTCCCCCTTCACCTTTCTGCCGTAGTGACTGCTCTGGCTATCGTTACTATGGCTGCACTTGTCAGGGATTTAAAAGCCTTTCTTCGAGGCTAATGTCCAATGCAGCTTTTACAAGAGCCCAACATATGACTGAAGTCTTAGAGAACTGCTTAGGGGCCTTCTCCAAATTAAATCCCAATTTATTTCAGGAGGAGGGAATTCATTGTTTAATGTTCTATAAAACCACAAACAGAACCAAACCAAGCCGTTGAGAAGAGAAGGAAGCCTTTTCATCCAGCCATTTTAAATGTGAATTAGGACAAATTGATAACTCTTCAACCTCCTCAAAGGCAGGTGTTGTCCATAGGTATAGGCCTGTTTCATCCTGCTTATGAGTGGCAGATAGTAGACGTGAGTAGCAGTGGCAAGGCACACAGGGCTATAAGCTACATTATTAGTTCATCCACTAAACAATAAGTATTCCTGGAGCATGTGAAGTCATTACCATTTAATTTTCCAATGTTACCAAGTGCCTGGCCTAAGTATTAATGGCCGTAAATGTCAACCTGGGTATCAGTGTAGATCTGCTCTAAACCTCATTAATACACACTGCCCTTTACAATACAGCCTACTACATCATAGTGGGCATATCATTAATGTGAAATGAACAAGAATTTGGCTAATCATTCTTCCTGTGAATGAGACATGCGCTCCCCTAAGTCAAACTTTGGGAGGGGTCTCTATAATTTAACCATTCACCTATTTGTTTAATATGCAATGTTGTACTGTTACAGTGGTAAATATTAAAATAAGCCCTTATTTCAAATTAAACCAGTGACAGTTGGTTCAGGTTCTTTCAACTGCAGTCATCTCTCTACTGCGCCTGTTTGCCTCTCTCTGTCTTGAGCTTTCACTAGCAAACTTGCAACATTCTATGCTGGAATTATTTTGGTGTGGACGAACATTCGCACGTACCATACCTTTTGAAGTGATTTGTTTAGCAATCAGATGAAAACATCATGACTGGTTGTGTTCATGCCACATTAAAAGGTAATACATATTTAACGTTAAAATGCATGTCTTCACTGTTTATCTATTTTTTTTTAGCCTACAGTATATTTGCAAATACCTATTTTGAAGCGTACAATTTTTAAAATATTTTGTTGAAAACATGTATAGTAACTGCAGTAGGTATACACTAATTCAACTACACTTAATTTGTGGACAGTAAAGTGTGATGATACTGGCTCACGCCCATCGTCCCTTATAGCCAGCTACCGCCAGATGGCGCTATTAGCCTATTCCTTACGTTTGTTATTGCCATTGACGTCCTGCGTTAAACTACACAGCCGGTAATACGCTAGTGTCCCCCGGCGACTAGTTAGCACATAAAACATCCTCCTTTCGGTCTGCAAAGGCTTCAGTTTCCTACTTAACTCGATGTAATGGCCCGTCGCCCTAAAAAAAAAAATAGGGAAAATATGCATACTGTCTTAATAAAACAAAATCTTCCACCTCTATGCTAGAGTGGATAATGCTACTTCCCTATCCTAATGTTGTGCACTGTGTTCCACTAGGTGTAACAACAGACAGCTGCAACCTGATTGGCTTAATGCGGTGTGCAACAAAATCCGATAATGCTGGTGGAAATTTGTGTTTTATTAAGACTACGGAGATTTCAGTCATTTTTTAGGCCTATGTGCCATTTAATCGAGTTGAGGAGGACACCGACACCTTTGCAGCTTGAATGGAGGATGTTGCATGTACAAACCGGTCGCCGGGGAACACCAATGTATTGCTGGCTGTGCAGGACGTCGATGACAAAAGACACAAGGAATAATAGCGCGATCTTGTGGCAGCAGGACGACGTCTCTTAAAATTACTGCTAAATGCATTCCCGTATTGTTTGTTAAATCGCGCTGTCAGTAACATAGTAGCCTATTATTTTTTGTGCTAATTAAAATACATTATACTATTTCCAAATACCATTATTGATTTATGTAAAATACACGTTTATTGTAGGACTATCTCGTTTTGAGGGGTAATTTTGTTTCAAATGTGGATGCACCTGTCGTTGGTATCTAGCCAGGCCTACTATGGGACCCCGTTTCTGGACATTTGCTCTTGTTAGTCGAGATGGCTGGTCGTGTAAAGACAACTTGCTGTTCATTTAGCTCTCAGATATTATATTAATGCCTACCTAATTTGATGATAGTAATAATAATAAAAAATAATAATAATAATAATAATATTAGTAGTAGTAGTAGTAGTAGATGACTTGTGTGGGGGTTTCTGCAGTTTTTGCAGTTTGGGTGTTTACCCTATAGCCGTTACAGTAAGTAGCCTAGCGATAAGAAAGAAGGCTTGCATTTCTGAGTACATTTGTAAATAGCTCATCTAATATCTCATCATCCCTTTTATTCTGTGGGCCTAAAACCTACTCAGCCTGCTGTCTAAGTAGGCTACTCCAAAGCCACAACTTACTATGCTGCAAAAACAATGTAGGCCTTAAACAAATGACACCCTAAAACACTCAGAACTGTAATTCATCTTTTACAACTGACAAATTACTGTCAGTGTATTTAAATGATTTAAAAGTATCTGCCCTTATTAGAAACCTGAGCAAAATTTAATTGCAATAAAATAACATTAGTGTTGACATGACATGGAGAAGCCTTGTTATATACTGTCCAACTCTGTACAGGCACAGACCTACTACCAGACCACTCATGTAAACATTTTGAATCTTAATATACGTGATATCAACAATTGTCTTCACTAGTTTTTTATAGTGGAAGTTTATCTAAAATTATAACCATGTGTTAATGTTTATGTCAAATGAGTGGACAGATGCATGCTGGACACTTTGCTGACTTATGGACAATATATGCCATCTAGTGTACATAGACTGAACTGGAATGTAAAACAACAATTGAACAGTGACTGGATGTTCACATCCATTTTATTTATTAAATGGATGCAAGGGACAGACTTCATATTTCATTGTAAAGATTTCATTCTAAGTGGTCTCTTGGTTCAAATTTAACAGGTCCTCAGTGGATTGTGTGGCAAACACACACACACACACACACACACACACACACACACACAGCCTACAGTAGTCATGTACAGTTGAAGTCGGAAGTTTACATACACTTAGGTTGAATTCACTAGAACTCATTTTTCAACCACTCCACAGATTTCATGTTAACAAACTATAGTATTGGCAAGTCGGTTAGGACATCTACTTTGTGTATGACAAAAGTAATTCTTCCAACAATTGTTTACAGACAGATTATTTCACTTATAATTCACTATATCACAATTCCAGTGGTTCAGAAGTTTACATACACTAAGTTGACTGTGCCTTTAAACAGCTTGGAAAATTCCAGAAAATGATGTAATGGCTTTAGAAGCTTCTGATTGGCTAATTGACATAATTTGAGTCAATTGGAGCTGTGCCTGTGGATGTATTTCAAGGCCTACCTTCAAACTCAATGTCTCTGCTCGACATCATGGGAAAATCAAAAGGAATCAGCCAAATGGTAGACCTCCCCAAGTCTGGTTCCAAATGCCTGAAGGTACCACATTCATCTGTACAAACAATAGTACGCAAGTATAAACACCATGGGACCATGCAGTCGTCATACCGCTCAGGAACGAGACGTGTTCTGTCTCCTAGAGATGAACGTACTTTGGTGCGAAAAGTGCAAATCAATCTCAGAACAACAGCAAAGGACCTTGTGAAGATGCTGGAGGAAACCGGTACAAAAGTATCTATAGCCACAGTAAAATGAGTCCTATATCGACATAACCTGAAAGGCCGCTCAGCAAGGAATAAGCCACTGCTCCAAAACCGCCATAAAAAAGCCAGACTACGGTTTGCAACTTTACATGGGGACAAAGATCGTACTTTTTGGAGAAATGTCCTCTGGTCTGACAATCGTTATGTTTGGAGGAAAAAGAGGGAGGCTTGCAAGCTTAAGAACACCATCCCAACCGTGATGCACGGGGGTGGCAGCATCATGTTGTGGGGGTGCTTTGCTGCAGGAGGGACTAGTGCACTTCACAAAATAGATGGCATCATGAGGAAAGAAAATGATGTGGATATATTGAAGCAACATCTCAAGACATCAGTCAGGTAGTTAAAGCTTGGTCGCAAATTGGTCTTCAAAATGGACAATAACCCCAAGCATACTTCCAAAGTTGTGGCAAAATGGCTTAAGGACAACAAAGTAAAAGTATTAGAGTGGCCATCACAAATACATGACCTCAATCCTATAGAAAATGTGTGGGCAGAACTGAAAAAGCGTGTGCGAGCACGGAAGCCTACAAACCTGACTCAGTTACACCAGTTCTGTCAGGAGGAATGGGCCAAAATTCACCCATCTTATTGTGGGAAGCTTGTGGAAGGCTATATTAGCTATTTATTGCAATGGTCATAACATTTACAACACAAGCGGAGAAGAAGTCTAAGAAATTAGAATAATGAAAGCAATAAATCCTGTCGGTGAATGTACCCCCATCACAGGCCCTGAGCCTGTGTATGGATGCATTTTGGAGTGGACTGTGATTGAAGAAGTGTGATGGGTTTTCTTAGTTGACGTGTTTTAATTGTTAAGATGTCGTTTCCCCCTTTCCCGAAATGTTGTTTTCCTATTCAATACTCCGTCCAGCTGGTGGCGGTAATGCACCATTGACAATGGATGCCAAACGTCGTTAAGGTGCACTCAATGAACGTTCACCCCCACAAACGGCTTCATTGTTTTGATTCAGTTAGCGTTGCATTGCATATTTATGTGCTTGGAGAACACCCGATTGATAGCTTTCATAGGAACTCGATGCAGCCGTAGTTGAGTCACTGAGTGATGCCTATGTAGCTAGACGGAACAGTTGTTCCGGGCGAAAGACGAACAAAAAAAACTATGTTGTTTCTGGTACGATAGCCTAGCTAGCTAACCTGACCGTTAGCAACAACAACACGGGGACGCTATTACAACTGATCTAATCAATCACTTGTCGCCACTGGTCAATTAACGGTACTGAGTACAGAAATGTTCATGCTTACTTACACTTTGCTGACATTTTAAAAAGGTAAGTTGATACACCAACTAACTATCTACTAAATTTAGCTCCTTGGTTACCTGGTTACGGTCAACTGTTACAGCAATCAATGTTGGATGTTCTTACAATGATCGATGGCATTGTTTAGCTAAAAGGAACTGCTAAATAATAAGTTATGCCAATATGTTGTCATGTTTTTCTGTTATCCGTCTGCCAATTGATACTATTTAATAATGTGTTGTGATGTATACAGTTGGATTAACGTTATTTCACCTGAAACCGTCACTACCTTCCAATGGGCGATGAAAAGCCAGAGACGTTGGACTTCGTTAAAGACTTCCAAGAATATCTCAGCCAGCAGACTCAACATGTGAACATGATCTCAGGCTCCGTCAGTGGCGTCAAAGAGGTGGACGATTTACCAGCAGGTAGGCCTAGCCAAGAATGTCCAAGGAACTCTGTTATTTTCAGAGGTAGACTGGCTCTGGGACTCAAAACAGTCAAATACTCCATAAAAAGCAATTTGTGATACGGTTCTAGAAACATAACGCCCTTTGTTTTCATATCACATCATTGCTTTATCTTCTTCCGTTACACACACACACACAGGTGTTCGGAGCATGCTAAATAGCACAGGTCTTCCGTAAACACTCACTGTAATATGGCCACGTGGGAACCCTAACCCTATAACAGTGTGTAGTAATAATAATAAAAAAATGTATTACTATTATTTCTCGCTGATATGACAAATACGTTCCTTATGTTTCCAAAAACGTACCTTAAGTGATGTGTGTTCACGTTCAGACCGAGCGTCGGAGTTCTTAACAAAAGTCCCCGGGGAAGAAGATCCCTTCATCAATAGGCGCTAAAGGTAGTTAGCGTCTATGAATGGGGTAAGGTAGGCCTAACTATGGCATCAACACGAAGACCATCATTTCACTGTCAAGACTCTTGCCCTTGTCCTCCAGTTATACAGACTCAAACTGTTTCATCCATGACTCTATCATTCTAAAATCCATTAATGCGAGTGAGTAATTTATTTCTCAACAATATATATTTCCCTTGAAACAGTGTGTTCTGATTATTCCTGTACCTGTGCAGACTGCAGTCAGAATGGGCTGGACCACCCCTCGGCGGATATGTCCCTTGACGACGGCTCAGGGATGCTGGTGGATGGCTTCGAGAGAACATATGATGGCAAACTTAAGTGCCGTTACTGTAACTATGCCACCAGAGGCACAGCACGACTCATTGAGCACATCCGCATTCACACAGGTGAGCTGAAATGGACCCGATAACACCATGCACATGCTACCAGGTGATATACAGTGGGGAGAACAAGTATTTGATACACTGCCGATTTTGCAGGTTTTACTACTTACAAAGCATGTAGAGGTCTGTAATTTTTATCATAGGTACACTTCAACTGTGAGAGACCGATTTTGCAGGTTTTCCTACTTACAAAGCAAAAAAACAGAAAATCACATTGTATGATTTTTAAATAATTAATTTGCATTTTATTGCATGACATAAGTATTTGATCACCTACCAACCAGTAAGAATTCCGGCTCTCACAGACCTGTTAGTTTTTCTTTTAAGAAGCCCTCCTGTTCTCCACTCATTACCTGTATTAACTGCACCTGTTTGAACTCGTTACCTGTATAAAAGACACCTGTCCACACACTCAATCAAACAGACTCCAACCTCTCCACAATGGCCAAGACCAGAGAGCTGTGTAAGGACATCAGGGATAAAATTGTAGACCTGCACAAGGCAGGGATGGGCTACAGGACAATAGGCAAGCAGCTTTGTGAGAAGGCAACAACTGTTGGCGCAATTATTAGAAAATGGAAGAAGTTCAAGATGATGGTCAATCTCCCTCGGTCTGGGGCACCATGCAAGATCTCATCTTGTGGGGCATCAATGATCATGAGGAAGGTGAGGGATCAGCCCAGAACTACACGGCAGGACCTGGTCAATGACCTGAAGAGAGCTGGGACCACAGTCTCAAAGAAAACCATTAGTAACACACTATGCCGTCATGGATTAAAATCCTGCAGCGCACGCAAGGTCCCCCTGCTCAAGCCAGCACATGTCCAGGCCCGTCTGAAGTTTGCCAATGACTATCTGGATGATCCAGAGGAGGAATGGGAGAAGGTCATGTGGTCTGATGAGACAAAAAATGAGCTTTTTGGTCTAAACTCCACTCGCCGTGTTTGGAGGAAGAAGAAGGATGAGTACAACCCCAAGAACACCATGCCAACCATGAAGCAAGGAGGTGGAAACATCATTCTTTGGGGATGCTTTTCTGCAAAGGGGACAGGACGACTGCACCATATTGAGGGGAGGATGGATGGGGCCATGTATCGCGAGATCTTGGCCAACAACCTCCTTCCCTCAGTAATTGCATTGAAGATGGGTTGTGGCTGGGTCTTCCAGCATGACAACGACCCTGAAACACACAGCCAGGGCAACTAAGGAGTGGCTCCGTAAGAAGCATCTCAAGGTCCTGGAGTGGCCTAGCCAGTCTCCAGATCTGAACCCAATAGAAAATCTTTGGAGGGAGCTGAAAGTCGATATTGCCCAGCGACAGCCCCGAAACCTGAAGGATCTGGAGAAGGTCTGTATGGAGGAGTGGGCCAAAATCCCTGCTGCAGTGTGTGCAAACCTGGTCAAGAACTACAGGAAACGTATGATCTCTGTAATTGCAAACAAAGGTTTCTGTACCAAATATTGAGTTCTGCTTTTCTGATGTATCAAATACTTATGTCATGCAATAAAATGCAAATTAATTACTTAAAAATCATACAATGTGATTTTCTGGATTTTTGTTTTAGATTCCGTCACTCACAGTTGAAGAGTGCCTATGATAAAAATTACAGACCTCTACATGCTTTGTAAGTGGGAAAACCTGCAAAATTGGCAGTGTATCAAATACTTGTTCTCCCCACTGTAGGACTAGATTCATCACTAGCTGAGCATTCCCTTATACAAAGCTTGCACCCTTTATTTTCATTACAGTAATCAAAGACAAAAAGCTAAAAACATTAACATTTCATCAGAAGGCCTGATTCTTCCTTATCCTTCTTTATCTGCCCATTTCCTCTCATCAAACAGGAGAGAAACCCCACAGATGCCACCTGTGCCCCTTCGCCTCCGCCTATTTGCGCCACCTAGAGGCCCACATGCGCTCCCACACAGGAGAGAAGCCTTACAAGTGTGAGCTGTGCTCCTTCCGCTGCAGTGACCGCAGCAACCTGTCACACCACCGCCGGCGCCGGCACAAGCTCTTACCAATGAAGGGCGCTCGCTCCTCTCTCTCCCACAAGAAGATGCTGAGCGTCTTGCAGAAGAAGACCAGCCTGGGCTATGGTCGCCGGCTCCTCATCAACTTCAGCCCCCCCTCCATGGTGGTGCACAAGGCCGAGCAGCTGGATGACTACTCCCACGAGCTGCCCCATCTGCGCCAGGAGACCTACGACGACCAGGGCACTGGTGGAGATGGTAGCTCAATGGACAACCACCACATTCATCACCACAACCTGGTCATGGACAACCCCCTCAACCAACTCTCCACCCTGGCTGGCCAGCTGGCCAGCCTGCCCTCAGAGGCTGAAGGCCAGACCCAGCAGCCCCCCATGTCTCCAGGTGCAGAGTCCTGTGTGGACGAGAAGCCCTTCCTCATCCAGCAGCCTCACCCAGCCACTGCTCCTGCTGCTGTGTCAGCCAGCGCTGCCCATGCCTCTTCTTCCCCCATCACCCCAGAGCCCAGGCCCCCACCACACAGCAACTGCAGCCCCGGGGCAGGTCCCAGCAGCGAGCACAGCGGGCGCACCATTACCCCCAGCATCACCAACAGCCAGCCCAGCACACCAGCCCCGGGCCTGCCCTCGCTGCATCAAGACCCCCAGATGCTGCACCACTGCCAGCACTGTGACATCTACTTTCCTGACAACATCCTGTACACCATCCACATGGGCTGCCACGGCTACGAGAACCCCTTCCAGTGCAACATCTGTGGCCACAGGTGCAGGAGCAAGTACGACTTTGCCTGCCATTTTGCCAGGGGGCAGCATAAGCAGTGACTTGTTGCTGGGTCTGTGATGAAGGACTGGAGATGATGAATGGAGGTTGTTTTTATTTAATTCCATGATGGTGTTTTTATTTATTGCTGTTAAACTTTCTGAAATTGGGCTTGATGTAGCATCTGCGAATTCCATGTAGTGAATTTGATTTTATAGGGGAAAAATAATATATTTGACAGTGCCAATGCGGATGTAGCTAGTGTGTAGGGATGGAGTGGTTTAGAGGTACAACTCATTTGACCTGTTTGATCATGAACATTCCTCATGTGGGTTTTTAACATGAACACCCTTTTGTGAGTTCTCTTTAGTGTCTTTAACCATAACCAACTAAACTGTTTCAGAGTGAAAGACTGCACCATTCATGCCTCCAACAGTGCCTACAATATTGACAATCTCTTTACCTGTACTGAAATGGACACATCTGACATGTTGAGATGTTTGTGTTCGTTTTCTTCAGAAGAGGGTGTCCTCTCGTCATTTGTGATGGATCTGTACAAAGTATGCCGTACTACTATGGCGGACCTTGTAAAACAACACATTTCACTGCACCTCTCCGGTGTATGAGACAATAAGTGTTTTTATTTAGCAACTTCTTGCTAATTGGGTGTTGTGGAGAATAAAGCCTAACCTGTACATCATGTTATATTCTGACCTTTAAATAGCATATGTAATTGAGATCCAATACCTTTACTGTCAAAGCAGTATCACCATATCTCTTTTCTCCTTTGTCATGTCTACTGAGTTCCGAATTGCCAAGTAGCATCAGAGATGCCATGTTTTAGCATACATGCTATGCCTTGGGATTCCTTCTGTCCTGCATTAATCAAGGCATTGCATATCGTAGATCTCAATGCTTTCTTAGATATTTATTGAGTATCGTATTCTACATTTTCCGGTCTGATAGGTGTTGTCAATGATGTTGAAGTTATGCTAATGTGAAGATTACTGCCTTAGCAGGGTTGTTTTGTATTGGATACTGTTGTCTGTTGCATAGCATTGTGGAGAAAATAGTTACTGTTTCTAGGACTAATTGCACGTCACCATGCTTACAGGCATCCAACAATGGAGGGGTTATGTAAAGGGGAAGTTCACAGAAGAAAAACCTGTAAGGGAATGTTGTTTCTTTTATAGGACAGGTGAACGTTGAAGTGTTTTGGCGGTCAAATCATTTTATGTGAGAGGAATTAACACATTTCTAAGTAAAGTGTTTTCTAACAGATTGTTGTGTTTTCTAACTGTCATTTATCATTTTTTCTTGATGGTGTCTGAATTAACATTCTGTCAGAATGCAAAATGTCACATATTTGATCTGTTTCAATGCTAGCACACGGAATAAGATGTTCAGACGCCAATAATTGTCTTTCGAGAATGCTTTTAATCATTTTGTAGCAAAGACACAGGAATGTGTACAATAGCAGTGAATATACTTAATTGCTTCAGGTGAAATTAATTGATAGTATTAATTATTGTAGTTTGTTGAGGCTGGTCAGCTTAGACTTAAGCTTCCACCTTAGCCTGGAACTCTTCCTTATCAGACACTTTCATCCAGCTTCTCCAGATCTGAGGAAAGAAAGACCTGTTTATGTCTACGTTGTGTCTGAACCGGAGCGATAATTCCGAATAATTGGACAGTGCCATACTGCTCCTAATTGTTTGAGATTTTTCAACAGCCTAAAGCAAATATTAGCCTACACAGATCTGTTCTCAGGTAAGTATGGCCCTACTAAGGGTTGACCTCTGATCTTTGAACTGGATGGGTCCTAGGACCAGGGTGTGGCTCTCCTGTGGGGGTCCCTGGCCTTGCGGGTGCGGCTGCCTCGGTGGCAGCTGGAGTTGTAGTTGGTAGCCTAACAGAATGTGACCTTGCTCGCAGGAACTTGAAGGCCTGGAAGGTGAAGCAGCGTAACCACTGCTACCAGAGGTGTAGGAGTAGTAGGTTAATCTATGGGTGCATCAGAAACAAACATTTATTTGATCAAGATCCTTGAAGAATAAGCACTTGTTGAGGTTTATGACCCAGAATGTTTCCTTCTCCGCAATATCTCCTGGCCCTACAACCTCCTCTGCATGTTAGGTCAGCAGTGCCTGTCTCTTACCCGTTGTCGTAGGATCTGGTTTGGAAGTCATGAGGGTAGGGAGAGGCCATACAGGTGTTTAGGAACTGATGTAGGCTTCTGTCGGACCTCCTCAGATGGACCTGGATGTACATGTTCTGGTTGAGGGTAATCTCGTATGGAGTCTAGGCTCTCTGGGTGTAGAAGTTGCTGCTGGTAAAGAAGGCCATTGTGCCATTGAATCTGCCCATGCATGTTATGGCACTGTTATGCTGGCATCATGCTTGCCCTAGTACATAATCTGGACCATGGTGTCTTGCTCCATACGACACTCCACTCGCTGCATGAAATGAGACTGGTGTGTGATCTCGCCTGAGTTGGACCAGTAGGCACGGACGGCGTTGGTGTGATCTACTCTCCCATTCTCAAACTGAATGTGAGGCAAAAAATAAGAAACCCCCTCACTGCTCTTGATAGTATCACTGCTCTTTAATAAGCTTTACGTATCAGCCTCAAGGCCTTAATCAGAGATTTTGTGAGTTTTTAAATTAGCACCCTTATGTAGACGAGCAGTGGACATCGAATGGGGTTGGAGTCGAGGGAAACAAGTAAGTGCTACCAAATATAACAATAGATTTCATAAATATTCTAATAAAGTGTGTACAAAATCAGTAGAGTCCGGAGCTAAAAAGGTATTTTCAAAGTCCCCATGTCCAGAACAAGTTATTAGACGACAAACAGAAAGTTATTGGAAAATGTAGATGCTAGTTGATGTGACTATATCCGCTGTTCATAAAATAGCACACTAGATAGAGCTCTATGTATTTTATCTTTTTACATACCAAACATAATGTGGTAATCGCTTTGCTTTTGGAGAATTCATTTACCTTTCGTTGGGTCCCACAGGTGTTGATCAGGAAGCTGAGCACCACCTGCTAGCTGTTGACCTGAGGTGCTGGTCGTTTAGAAACAACTTCTAGGCGTCGTAGCCCATTGAGATCAGGTAGGATCTTTGAATCACTATGTTCATGTTGTCTGAAGAGCAGCCAACTCTACCTGAAACACAACATAAATAAACATAAATAAAACCAACCTGAGGCTCCTAAGCTTTAATAACGATGTAAGAATACCTGAGATAAATTATCAGTGTTCGATTAACTGCATGTGAGGGAGCTGCTGAACATGGCCCTGAAGCCCCTGTTGACCCTTGGGTAGTCGGAGCGGAAGACAAGCGTTATGTAGTGAGAGGAGGAGTGGTAGGCATCCAAAGAGGTGCCATTGTTGAAGTCAGATTGTGCCTATCAGACAAGAGTGCACAGACGATCCATCCTACACAGAGATATAATCACAGGAGCAGCCGTTCTCCAACCTGAACCAACAAAGAGCCTACATTTACTGTATAGGGGACTTTGAAGTTGATGTCAATGTGAACTCCATTTCAAGATCTGTCTCCATGCACATTCAGAATTATTTAAATCCATTGGATTGTTCTTGAAAGGGAACTGTCAATCTGAAGCTCTCAAATATTTGACTAAAGATTAAACAAACCAGGGTAATCACAGGAACCATTTCTGAAGAAGAATCTTCACTCACTCCAGGTCAGTAAACGACAGGAAGATCCTTTGGCCAGAGGGGGCCGATAGATGCCATACACAGTAGGTGTTGTCATGGTAATATTCTGGATAGTAGGGAAACAGAGCCATGCAGGTTTCCTCCACAGGTGTGGCGAGTCCCTGAGACTCAGGAAGAGAAATGAAACACAACATCCATTTAAATGAATTAAAGCCATTTAAATGAATTAAAGACTCAGACATCTTTTATTTAACCTTTATTTAACTAGGCAAGTCAGTTAAGGACAAAATCTTATTTACAATGACGGCCTACGTACAGGGTCAGCCCCTGGAGCAAATTAGCAAGTGCCTTGCTCAAGGACACATCGACACCAAATGTGATTTACTACAGATTGTCTACAGTAAATCACATTTGGTGTCAAGAAAGTTTTAGTTAGTTACACATTGATGTTTACTTGTGTTCTGTCAGCTTATTGAATCCCCCTTTTTAATGGATGTTATGCGTAGTTTAAATACCTTAGCAGGTCCCATGCAATCTGCTTTCTGTCTCGGACACTTACTACTATAGTCATGGAAACAGGTGCCATAGTGTTGACAGGAACAGTTTCCAAAATTGTAACCACAGTTGTACCTACAGGAATTTTTTATCTTACATTATGTTACATTTTACAAATTATTTTGAATTTTGTTGAACTACACTAGTTGTACAGCAAGATTCTGACACAGCTGAAGAAATACCTATGGTTGCTGCACCCACTGTTGCAATATGTATTTTCTGATCACCTGGGACTTTGCATACTTATTTTAGAATTGAAGAGCAACCCAAGTCTTGGTGGCAGATACAGTATTTGTATTTCCACCCAGAATTTAACCACATTCAAATAAAAAATAATGTAATGAAATACTGCAAATCAAGTTATTTCCATCTTTGTAGTGTGCTTTTTCACAGAGAATATCTGAACCTTCTGATCTACTGTATTAGACTCATACTGTTGTAATCATAGCAATGGCTGCCATAGTATTGACAGGAGCTGGAGCAGGAACAGCTTCCAAAATTGCAACCACAGTTGTACCTACAGGAAGCCTGAGCTGTAGGACAGAGGGTGCTATCATGATGTTTGAAGGCAAGTCTTTGGGTATATAAGCCATCCTGTTTTGGAAATGTGGCATCGTCAAGGGAAAGGTGAAACATGGAGATTGCTACCACTCTTATTTTTCTTTGCTCGGTGATAGCCTCACATGGCTCAACTGTAAATTGCTCTGGATAAGAGCGTAAATGACCAAAAAATGTAAAAACATGGAGCTCAATGTAATGTATTCACTACACTGTATATGTGGTTATTGGTGTAGAATCTGTCTTCGTAAGGATTGATTGTGTGTAGCTATGGGTATGATTATAGAGTTGTAGTATTGCCTCCAGTGGCTATTTCTCTCAAAGACTGCTAAATAGTCTCACTCAATTACTCATACTTTCTCGTTTCAGGTTATTGGACCACATATGGTAAGTATTTTTGATGAGCTCCTTATGCATGACATAAGTATTTGATACATCAGAAAAGCAGAACTTAATATTTGGTACAGAAACCTTTGTTTGCAATTACAGAGATTATACGTTTCCTGTAGTTCTTGACCAGGTTTGCACACACTGCAGCAGGGATTTTGGCCCACTCCTCCATACAGACCTTCTCCAGATCCTTCAGGTTTCGGGGCTGTCGCTGTGCAATACGGACTTTCAGCTCCCTCCAAAGATTTTCTATTGGGTTCAGGTCTGGAGACTGGCTAGGCCACTCCAGGACCTTGAGATGCTTCTTACGGAGCCACTCCTTAGTTTCCCTGGCTGTGTGTTTCGGGTCGTTGTCATGCTGGAAGACCCAGCCACGACCCATCTTCAATGCTCTTACTGAGGGAAGGAGGTTGTTGGTCAAGATCTCGCGATACATGGCCCCATCCATCCTCCCCTCAATACGGTGCAGTCGTCCTGTCCCCTTTGCAGAAAAGCATCTCCAAAGAACGATGTTTCCACCTCCATGCTTCACGGTTGGGATGGTGTTCTTGGGGTTGTACTCATCCTTCTTCTTCCTCCAAACACGGCGAGTGGAGTTTAGACCAAAAAGCTCTATTTTTGTCTCATCAGACCACATGACCTTCTCCCATTCCTCCTCTGGATCACCCAGATGGTCATTGGCAAACTTCAGACGGGCCTGGACATGTGCTGGCTTGAGCAGGGGGACCTTGCGTGCGCTGCAGGATTTTAATCCCTGACGGTGTAGTGTGTTACTAATGGTTTTCTTTGAGAATGTGGTCCCAGCTCTCTTCAGGTCATTGACCAGGTCCTGCCGTGTAGTTCTGGGCTGATCCCTCACCTTCCTCATGATCATTGATGCCCCACGAGGTGAGATCTTGCATGGTGCCCCAGACCGAGGGAGATTGACCGTCATCTTGAACTTCTTCCATTTTCTAATAATTGCGCCAACAGTTGTTGCCTTCTCACCAAGCTGCTTGCCTATTGTCCGGTAGCCCATCCCAGCCTTGTGCAGGTCTACAATTTTATCCCTGATGTCCTTACACAGCTCTCTGGTCTTGGCCATTGTGGAGAGGTTGGAGTCTGTTTGATTGAGTGTGTGGATAGGTGTCTTTTATACAGGTAACGAGTTCAAACAGGTGCAGTTAATACAGGTAATGAGTGGAGAACAGGAGGGCTTCTTAAAGAAAAACTAACAGGTCTGTGAGAGCCGGAATTCTTACTGGTTGGTAGGTGATCAAATACTTATGTCATGCAATAAAATGCAAATTCATTATTTAAAAATCATACAATGTGATTTTCTGGATTTTTGACCTCTACATGCTTTGTAAGTAGGAAAACCTGCAAAATCGGCAGTGTATCAAATACTTGTTCTCCCCACTGTATATATTTTTAGATGAATGAAAATTAAAACACTAATATACCTTGATTAGTTTTCACCCCCCTGAGACAACTCATGTTAGAATCACCATTGGCAGCGCTAGAAAGACCTAGTTAAGCTGTAGCTGGCCCAATCAGGGGGCTAATATGATTACCATGCATGCCAGTCTCTCTTTTCTGAGAGTTGAGGAAAGACTGACTGTGTCACTTCTTGGTTTTGTAAGAAACATTAATGTGTTGGAAATTCAAAATTGTTTCCATAGTGAACTTACACATGTCACTGACACACACACACTTACCCCACCAGACATGCCACCAGGGGTCTTTTCAAAGTCCCCATGTCCAGAACAAATTCAAGGAAACGAACAGTATTATGTAGAGCCATAAGTGCATAGAACTCCCTTCCAAATGAACAGCAAACCTGGTTTAAAAAAATGAATAGAACAACACCTCATGGCACAACACCTCTCCCCCATGTGACCTACCTGTTGTGTTTATATATTGATATGTGTGTGTAACTGATAGATGCGCACACACACACACACACACACACACACACACGCGTTTAACCTATAGTGTCGCCATGGATTTTCTCAATAAGCTAATGTATATACGGAAGGCCATATTAACCTTTTACTGCAGTGGGCTAAATCAGGGTCACACAGTGTTTCTTGGTAGTCTTAAACAAATCTACTTTAAAACAAAAGTATACACCTCACACATATAGGTATGGGCTTACAAAAAAGAACACACTTGTACCATGTCAGATATAGAGTTTAAATGTATTCAATTTTGAGTTCGTATCCCAATATTACACTTTATATACATCACAGAAGACTGAAATATAACATAACTTTTTTGACATAGAAACACCAGATATTTGGCACAAAATAAATATACAACAATGTTTATAAATATATTAAATTATGAAAAAATATGATATATATAACATTCCACTGTCACCTTTCACCGCAGACGCGGACATGCGACATAGGCGGTGATTGTGTGTGATTGAGTGCAATATTGCAAGTCATTCTTGGACTTTTTTCATTGCTTTTAGTATATCGAATGTGCAATACTTGCAGTTATCTGTAATTAAACCCTGCGCACTAAGGACTGTATTTTATATATGACTTAATGGAACTTTGATAAAGTAATGTGTTTTAATGATAAAGGTGAATAAACACATGGGTTAATTAATCAAAATTGTTGATAAACAGAGCAACATACAATAGGCACTGCACAGAAATGCTGTCAAAATGCAGACTTTGGAACACCTGTTGGAATATCTGATGTGGGGTAATCTGTAGCTGGCCAAACTTCTGTGGGAAATAGAAATGTCATTAGGCTACACCCAAAATAGCTGATAAGGCAACCTCTGCACACTTATGGTCAATGCAAATACAGTGCGGATAGAAAGTCTACACTCCCTTGAACTTTTTTCACATTTTGTTGTGTTACAAAGTGAGATTGAAATAGATTTAACTGATCTACACAAAATACTCCAAAATACAGACACAAAATACTCCATCAGACAGACAGACAGACAGACAGACAGACAGACAGACAGACAGACAGACAGACAGACAGACAGACAGACAGACAGACAGACAGACAGACAGACAGACAGACAGACAGACAGACAGACAGACAGACAAACAAAACACAAGGCAGGTGCAAAATGCCACAACCAAAGCACACAAAAGACAGATACACGGTACATGATACATAGAGCGGCAGTATGAAAAAGTATAGAAATACAAGATATCTGGAGTGCAAAAAAAGCTATAAAAAGACATTGCATAGTATGGGTGGTTGGCTGAATATGTACACTATACATTGGTGGATGTTGGATGGTTAACTATAATATACAGGTCGATGGCAGAGAAATACTTCAGTAGCTAAAAATGCGTATGATATGAGCGAGGGTAATAATAGTTTACTTAATAGACAGACTGGCTAAATGAACAGGTAAGTGAAAATTTTGCATGGTTAAATTAGCTGTACAGGTAAATATACAGTTATATTTACAGATAAGTGAATACTTGCATGGTTACACAAACTGTACAGGTAAAATACAGTCGATATACTAAAAGCAATGAGAAAAGGTGCAACTGACAGGATACTAATATGCATTCCTGAGTGAATGCCTACGTCAGTTAGGTCCAAGAATTACTAGCAATATTGCACGTGATATGATATAACAACTGTATATGAATATGTATATACAGACCTGCATGAATAAATAGGTCTGAGTGAATGAGTGCTGACGGACCAGAGTTACTCACGGATGGATGCATAATTGTTAAACTAGGTCCTAGCACCCCAACAGTTCCAGATCTATGTTGCCGACGGCACGGCACCCCGGTGAGGCATTATATATATATATATATATATATATATATATATATATATATATATATATATATATATTTCAAAGTGATAAGAAATTTCTACATATCTTAAAAATTTTATTTAAAAAAACTCATACATAGTCGTTGCATAAGTATTCATCCCCTTTGTTTAGGTAAGCCTAAAATAGTTCAGATGTAAAATTTGGCTTAACAAATCACATAATAAGTTATATGGACTCACTGTGTGAAATAATAGAGTTTGACATTATTTTGGAATGACTACCCCTTCCTCTATCCCCCATACATACAGTACAACATCTGTAAGGTCCCTCAATCAAGTATTGCATTTCAAGCAGATTCAACTACTAAGAACAGGGAGCTTTTTGGAAGCAGTGCTTGGCCGATGGGTAACAATTACAAATCAGACATTGAATATATATTTAAAATATAGCATGTGAAATAATACATTTTTATGATACTGTGACGCACCATTGCTTAGGACAGGCTGAATGAAAAGAGTGCCACCCGGTAAGAGGTGAGCGCAACCTGGTCAGTTTACCAAGGTCAGGGAGGTCAGAGAGTTCAACAGCCAGACAGCGCCGCACCAGAAGGAGGAGAGTGTCAGTGGGCTGCAGAAAGCAATATGTTTTGGGGGAGCCACAGGGGGTTTTCCACACTGGTAAGAGCCAGGATCATTCTCATAGACAAACAGTTTCCTCATCAGTGTTGTGTTGTTAGTCTGTTTCATTGTTACCCTTCCATGTGTTCACTGAACTACTACAGGCACGCAGTCATGAACAGCACAGTAATCTGAAATGTACAGTATAAAAAGTGGTTCTAAACTAGACCCAAGCAAAGCAGGTACTGATCAACAATGGTTTACTGTGTTTTCCTGAGTGGCATGCCGCTGTTAATATTAAAATACCAGAGAAATAAAACAGTCATTATTGGGTAGGCTTATAACATTCAATAAACTATTGGCGATTGTTTGGCTGGCGCCCATATATTGCTCAGGGCCCCCTCACCTCGAGATACATCGGGGGTCTCCAGTATGCTGGTTTTAACCCCTACTATGCATATGAGTGTACAGTATTATGCATTAATACGTTGTGCAGGCCTAGTTCAATGGGTGTTATGCTTTCTACAATTTGTAACTTACACTAGGAGCATTAGGCCTATATACCTGTCTGGACATCATCCTGAACTGTAGCTGTACAGTTTTTCCTCTACTGATGAGAACATCTTGTTTGTCCAGCCATATTGACTCAGGTGTCTGAAAAGGATTTTCCTTGTTAAGTAAAAGTGCATGCCATTCAGCATACATAATAACCGTTGTTTCATTGCAACAAACACTTGAAGATTAGTGATTCGATTTTGACATGATCACTTAGTACTGACTTTTCAACACAACCCCATCTGCGATCTGAACTCACAACCTCTGGATTTCCTCTTTCTTCTGCAGCCTAAAGTCTGTAGCATTCCCAGAAGTCCCATAGACATTCATTACCTATAATACATCTTTGCACTTGTCAGGTTCTGACGGTGGACAGGACTCTAGACTCCTCTATTATCCTGTTTTAATGTTACTCCTGGATTGTTGACACAGACATGGTGATGTAGCAGGAACAATGGAATTCTGTGTGTCAAGAGGTTGTGAGTTCAAATCCCAAGTGATGACATAGTAACGGTATAAATATACCCAATGTAATCATGTACCTATATGTCAAAGAGTGTAAAATATATAAAGTGAAAACACTATGTTAAAAACATTCTGTGGGTGTCCTTAACATTGCCAACAGACAAAGAGCTGTGAATGGATCAGTGGTTCACCAATCAGGGCCTTGATGTGAAATGGGATTTATTTAAGATACTCTTTAAAGAGGTAGGGTTTCAGATGTTTTCGGAAGATGGGCAGGGACTCCGCTGTCCTGACATTAGGGGGAAGCTTGGACTGAGCTGAGCGGGAGCTGCCCTCCCGTTGGGGTGGGAGGGCCAAAAGACCAGAGGTGGCAGAGTGATCGTCTCCCCCTAAGCATTAGGGGGAGACGGGACATAGAAGAAAAGCTTGGACTGAGCTGAGCGGGAGCTGCCCTCCCGTTGGGGTGGGAGGGCCAAAAGACCAGAGGTGGCAGAGTGATCGGGTGCTCGGGTTGCGGTGTAGGGTTTGGCCATTGCCATATTAGTTGACATGATAGCTCAGCTGAAACAAACACAGCTTGTTTCCAAAGCTAAGCAGGGTACATAGAGGTAAGCATCTGGATTGTAGACTTGTTCTTACTGAAGTGCATGGCATGAGGGTAAAACAATGACATTGATTCAAACATACCATTTTACTAGATCAAAAACAAGGTAAAAAAAAAAAGATGTCTTATCAAATATGATATTCAACATAATTTCAACCACCCAATATATATTGAATATAGGATGAAAACAATTTTTTATGTTTCTATGTGGAATTTTCAACACAATTTCAACGTATATATAGTTCTGATGATTATGTTGGAATTAGATTCATGTAACAACCTGTTAGTCAGGTTAAGTCATTGCATTTAAGTTGAAGTTTTACCCTATTTTCAATGTTCACCATGCTGGTTGAAATGAGATGAAAACAGTACTGGTTTTTGCAAATCCAAATGTGTTTTCCACGTGGATTCCACATCACAATAGGTTGACAAATTACGTTGAAACAACATTGATTCAACTAGTGTGTGCCCAGTGGGATGCATCAGGAGAAGGGCCAGACGATGGAGAAGCTGTCTTGACTGAATAACAACAAGAAACTGGACTTGCTCACTGAATGTGTACAAATATTAAAGGGGAAGTTAAGGATTTAACAACTTGATGTTAGATGGTTCCTCGCTGAAAAGTAGTCTATGGGCCAGTACAAACTTCAGCTAACTTGAGCTACCGCTAACAAAAAAATCAACAATCAGAGTGATAGGGGTAATTGTGCAATTCTAAAAATGTATTAGCCAAATCAAGTCAAATCAGATCCATAGTATCTTTGTGACAACATACCATTTCCATGTGACAACATACCATTTCTCAAAAAAATGTATCACCAAAATAATTCAGCTGTAAAAACAAAGTTATTCTTTTGTCCTCCGGTGGTTGATGGGCCCAAAAAGGAGACAAGGTATCTAAACATCCATGCGTAAAGATCAACCCTGTCCAGTCCTGTTTGGATAAATGTGTTGCACTTTATAGCCTACTCTGTAACTTAACCTGTTTGTGTTTCTACTGTGTGCATTAGGGCCTAAGTGTCATTTTTATTGAAAGTGTGCATTCATTGTATTTTGTACACACATTAAGATATTCAGCTTGTTCGTGTGGTGACTTGTTAAAGGATTGGAGAGATTCTGTTAATATTTATTTGTACAGCTGTGGACAGGTCGAGGTTATCGAGGTTATTGGGACAGTAGCTTATTATGCCCAGTCTTAAATCATTGCATAACAAAAGTAGGCTATAATGATGGAGAGTATAAGAACTTGTGTCATAACGGGAGGTCCAAGGCAGGTTGGATTAATTTGCATACAGGGAGGGACAAGGGAATCTGGTCACAATACGGACACAGTGGGAAGATAAGAGACACATTTTTTGTAGACTAGAGGTATTCACGGGTCCACCAGAACCCGATTACCCAGGGCCGACCCAAATTTGATTGTCACGGGTCGTGGGTATGTGTAATTATAATTGTAAACCGGGTGGTTTGAGCCCTGAATGCGGATTGACTGAAAGCTGTGGTATATCAGACCGTACGTATACCACGGGTATGACAAACAAAAATCACTTTTTACTGTTCTAATTACATTGTTAACCAGTTTATAATAGCAATAAGGCACCTCAGGGATTTGTGGTATATGGCCAATATACCACGGCTAAGGGCTGTATCTAGGCACTCCAATTTGGCCATATACCACACCCCCACAGGTCTTTTTGCTTAAATATACTGTAGACCCGAACTCATCTGCTACAGTAGAGAGTGAGAGAAAATGGTCCCATGTATGCTGCTGCTCAGGCTTTCCACGAGAGTGGCGCGTGTAGCTTGTTGTTGTTGTCAGCCAGACCAATCACAAGTCATCAAAGTGCACTGGCCTCTGGCTCTGTGTGTGCTGTGGCGAGCAAGTTAGCTAGGAGATCAATGGAAGATGGAATTAAAATAAAATTTGAAGGATATACTACAATGACCAAGAGCCAACGGGTAGGCTGCTACTTAATATTTTGAATGGAGTTGTTGTTGTTGTAATTGTATAGGACAGGGGAAAGCGCAGCCTATGTAGCCTCAGTTAGCCAACTAGCTAGCTTCTTTTGTTGGTTTGATGTAGGTACAATGCAATCAGATTGGCTAATAAATAACCTAGCTAAACCTGAATAAAAATGTAGATATTTCAATAAAATAAACAAACTGCCAAAAAAGATTAATATCTTTATATTTATACATTCACGATAGATATTGATTGTTTAAATGTTTTAACAATATACAATTAATATATTTAACAGACAACATTAGTTAAAGAACAGAATATATGCCAACTTAACTGATATGTGATACATGTCATCATTCATTGGAACTTTACATGAAAGTATACATTATAAAGGGGTTATAGGTAGTTTATAAATCAGTATTATTTAAACAGTTAATTGCTTGAAAACCATTATTTCACACAAAGTTTCCACCAATTCGTTATAACAATGTTTTACTGATTCATAAAGTGTTTTCTTCATTAGTTTCATAGTATGATTATTCCTGACATTCACACATTTGTCGAATTGCTACAGTTTCTTTCTTTGGTACCACAAATGTAAACATCAGGAATAATCATACTATGACTGACTATGGTGCAGAAAGTGATATATTTTATAGACACTGCCAAAAAGAGAGATTGAGGAACTACCAACCTGACAGCAAGAACATGGTGAGAATGGGGAGAAAAAAAGAAAAGAAGAGTGAAACAGAGAGGGGGCTGGGGGCTGCATTTCCTGTGTTGTTAGGGTCAGTTAATGTTTCCAGGGTTTGGAAGTCACTGATAATCGTATTTAAAAAAGAACAGATTCTGGAGGTTTTGGCAAAAACCTGTATCTCGGTCGCTCGCAAATCGGTACTATTTTCATCCTTATTCATTGTTAGCACTCCAGCCTGGAACCATGCCGGGCCAGACTTACACACCAGGGGGCCACCTACATCTCCCTGTAGAGAAAACAACACATCAATAAATAGAATTAGATATTAAGGAGAATAACTTAAACAGAAAAATAATATTTCTGACCTACACCCACATATACAGCCTACTACACCACGCAGCAATGCCTAGCACTCTCTGCCGTACATACGTTTTTGAAGAAACAAACATTAAAACGTATGGATAACACTTAAAGCATCCAAGTGTAATGCTTTATAACTTGTTATAAATATTTGAGCCTTTATAATGTCTTATAACAAGGCCTATACAGTATGTAATGCTTCTCCATGCATTATATTCACAACTCTCAAACTGACTGTTATTTTGTCATGATCATTAAGAGATGTCTTACAATGCATTATAACGGCACCATAATGCATTATACCTGGATTCCTTAAGTAAAGTAGCCCTTAATGTAGCTCTTGTTACCTGGTCTAGGTCCATCGCTGCAGTGCAGATGTTCTCAGTGGAGGAGATGTTGCCACAGCTCATCACAGTAGCCTGCTGCTCTCGTAGACCTGTCCAAGTGGTGCCATTCACTAGGATAGGGATTCATTTAGTTGGGTTAAAAACATCAGTTAATACGCATGGTCAACTGGTATCTATAATTTTACTCAAATTACATGCATAGAAATATTCCACCACATGCCTGTGGTAGAATGAACTAACAAGGAATGTCCTAATAATAATGAAATGATAATACGGTGAACAAAAACAATAATTTTCTTAACGGATTTCATCATCTCATTTTCCCTGAAGAAATTATGAATGATAGAATCATGTGCATCCATTAATTGAAGATGTAATGACCTTCCAGCATCTTGCCAACAAACACAGTTTCTTACCCCTGCCATTGTCCTGGTTTCCCCAGCTTGTCACACAGCACTGAGTCCCAGGTGGGAAGCTTACATCGTTGCTCCGATCTACACATATAGGCTGGTTACAGCTGCTGAAGTTTACAAAGTTCTCCAGCTGCAGCAGCGCAATGTTTGTCCCAGTTTGGTTGGTCAGGGTGATGTTCACAATGCCCAATGAAACATTAAAGACATCAGATCCTTTCTGCTGTTGCTCTCCCAGAAACACAGTCCACTCGTCTAGATTTAGATGTGAACTACAGGAACAGAAGAGCAGATATGGCCTTCAAAAAGCATTTAATAATAGATTTTTCTGGCCAATCTTTCTATTCAATGTTGATTACAATGCATATACAGTGCATTCGGAAAGTATTCTGACCCCTTGACTTTTTCCACATTTTATTATGAAATTGATGGAATTATTTATTATCCTCATCAATATACACACATAATGACAAAGCAAAAACTGGTTTTGTAGAAATTTTGCAAATGTATTAAAAATAAAGAACTGAAAAATCACATTTACATAAGTATTCAGACCCTTTACTCAGTACTTTGTTGAAGCACCTTTGGCAGCGATTACAGCCTCAAGTATTCTTGGGTAGGACGCTACAAGCTTGGCACATTATCTGGGGAGTTTCTCCCATTCTTCTCTGCAGATCCTCTCAAGCTCTGTCAGGTTGGATGGGGAGCATCGCAGCACAGCTATTTTCATTTAATCAAGGATCACTCTTTACTTTGCTCCGTTAATCTTTCCCTCGATCCTGACTAGTCTCCAAGTCCCTGCCACTGAAAAACATTGCCACAGCATGATGCTGCCACCACCATGCTTCAACGTAGGGATGGTGCAAGGTTTCCTCCAGATGTGACGCTTGGCATTCAGGCCAAAGAGTTCAATCTTGGTTTCATCAGATGAGAGAATCTTGTTTCTCATGGTCTGAGTCCTTTAGGTGCCTTTTGGCAAACCCCAAGTGGGCTGTCATGTGCCTTTTACTGAGGAGTGGCTTCTGTCTGGCCACTCTACCATAAAGGCTTGATTGGTGTAGTGCTGCAGAGATGGTTGTCCTTCTGGAAGGTTCTCTCACAGAGGAACTTAGTTTGGCTGAGTCTTGGTGATTCCAAACTTCTTCCATTTAAGAATGATGGACTTGGTGACCTTCAATGCTGCCAAAGATTTTTGGTACCCTTTCACAGATCTGTACCTCGACACAATCCTGTCTCGGAGCTCTACGGACAATTTCTTTGACCTCATGGCTGTGTTTTTGCTCTGACATGCACTGTTATCTGTGGGACCTTATATAGACAGTTGTGAGCTTTTCCAAATCATGTCCAATCAGTTGAATTTACCACAGGTGGACACCAATCAAGTTGTATAAACATCTCAAAGATGACCAATGAAAACAGGATGCACCTGAGCTCAATTTCGAGTCTCATAGCAACAGGTCTGAATACTTATGTAAATAAGGTATTTCTAAACCTGTTTTAGCATCGTCATTATGGGTTATTGTTGTGTAACAAAATGTGGAAAAAGTAAAGGGGTCTGAAAACCTTCTGAATGCACTGAACACGTATACTTCATTATGACTGGATTATGACTAATTATGTCTGTTTAAAATGCATTATAGATATGGGTTCATAGAAAATGTTATCCAACTGTTCTCTGTAAACCTCAGAGCAAGATGAATTTACCCGAGGAAGCATTGTGCCGCACTAAGGACGAATTCCTCTGTGATAAGAGTGCCACCGCAAATATGGATCCCATTTCTCTGTAGACTGACCATCCAGGGCCAGGTTCCCCCCGCAATATTATAACTGTTTCCTTCTAGACAGGGGCTCATAGTGGCACGGCCACAATCTTGCCCTGAAAGAGAAAGAAGAAAACGGTAAGTAATGAATACAAGATAGTGTCGTATTCTTTCACAGGTCAGCAAATAAAAAATAAAAGTTAAGACAATACGCTCTTAGAGAAAAATAACCTAAAAGGGTTTATCGGCTGTCCTCATAGGGGAAACCTTTAAAGATGCCTTTTTGGTTCCATGTAGAACCCTTTTGGTTCCAGGTAGAACTATTTTGGGTTCTATGTAGAACCCTTTCCACAGAAAGTTCTACATGGAACCCAAAAGGGCTGTACTTCAGCAGTGGTGGCTGTAGATAGATAGATAGATAGATAGATAGATAGATAGATAGATAGATAGATAGATAGATAGATAGATAGATAGATAGATAGATAGATAGATAGATAGATAGATAGATAGATAGATAGATAGATAGATAGATAGATAGATAGATAGATAGATAGATAGATAGATAGATACTTTATTGATCCCACAGGGTAGCTGCTTTCTTTGTCAAGCAGCGACAACAAAACACAGGGCAGGTGCAAAATGCCACAACGAAAGTACACAAAAGACAGATACACGGTACATGATACATAGAGCGGCAGTATGAAAAAGTATAGAAATACAAGATATCTGGAGTGCAAAAAAAGCTATAAAAAGACGTAGGTCCTGAGTGAAAAATAGGTCCTGAGTGAATGAGTGCTGACGGACCAGAGTTACTCACGGATGGATGCATAATTGTTAAACTAGGTCCTAGCACCCCAACAGTTCCAGATCTATGTTGCCGACGGCACGGCACCCCGGTGAAGCATTATATAGTCTAATAGCCGCCGGCAGGAAGGACCTCCTGTAGCGCTCTCTGGCACACCGTGGTGGGATCAGTCTGTGACTGAAAGTGCTCCTCTGCGTCATAACCATAGCGTGCAGAGGGTGGGTGACGTTGTCCATGATGGCCAGCAGTTTGGCCAGGATCCGTCTCTCCGCCACCTCCTCTAGAGTGTCAAGGCTCATCCCCAGGACAGAGCTAGCCTTCCTGATCAGCTTATTTACCCGAGAAGCATCACCGGCTTTGATGTTTGCTCCCCAGCACACCACTGCAAAAAAGATGGCACTGGCCACCACAGACTGGTAGAAGGTATGCAGTAGTTTACTGCACACGTTGAAGGACCTGAGCCTCCTCAGAAAGTAGAGTCGGCTCTGGCTCTTTTTGTACAGGGCCCTGGTGTTACCAGCCCATTCCAGCCTGTTGTCCATATGGACTCCCAGGAACTTGTATGACCCAACCATTTCCACATCCATCCCCTGTATAGGGACTGCAGTCAGTTGTGCCTTGGTTCTCCTGAAGTCCACCACCATCTCCTTTGTTTTGCTGATGTTGAGCTGAAGGTGGTTCTGCTCACACCACAACACAAAGTCACTGATTGTGCTCCTGTACTCCTCCTCCTGTTTCAGAGTTATATCTAAAGTCTGAGGTGTAGAGGGTGAACAGGAAGGGGGGGCAGAACCGTTCCCTGAGGGGCCCCTGTGTTGCTAACTGCCCATTCTGACACACAGCTCTGTAGTCAAACAAATTGTGGCCTACCGGTCAGGTAGTCCGTGACCCAGGAAACTAAGGGTGCTTCCACTTTCATCCTCCTCATCTTCTCACCCAGTAGCAGGGGCTGAATGGTATTGAAGGCACTGGAGAAGTCAAGAAACATAACCCTCACAGTGCAACCTGCGTTGTCCAGGTGAGAGTAGGCCCTCTGCAGAAGGTAGATGATTGCATCATCCACCCCGATGTTGCGCTGGTATGCAAACTGCAGGGGGTCCAGTGATGTACACACCAGGGGTCTGAGGTGAGCGAGGACTAACCTTTCCAGGGTCTTCATGATGTGGGATGTTAGCGCTACAGGTCTGAAGTCATTCAGGAGAGTGGGGTGTGCCTTCTTGGGCACTGGGGCAAGGATGTTTTCCACAGCACAGGGACCCTTTCTAGGCTCAGGCTAAGGTTGAGGAGACGCTGGAGTATTCCACACAGTTGGTCAGCACAGACCCTAAGCACCCTTGGGCTGATGCCATCAGGGCCCGCCGCTTTCCACTGATGTAGTCTCTCCAGCTCTCTCTTCACTTGGTTGGTGGTGAAAGCCAGCCCAGGTGGGGGGGTGGGGGGAAGGGGGGTGTTGAGGATCAGTCCAGGGGGAGCAGGGGCGGAGGTGGGGTCACTGATTGTCTCAGCAGAGGTGTTGTGAGCAAAGTGGGGGTGGGACAGCCGTGAGGGTGTGTGGTCTGGGGAGCTGGAAGGGAGCTGGAAGGGAGGTGGACAGGGCCAGTATCAAACCTGTTAAAAAATTGGTTCAGCTCATTGGCTCTGTCCTGGGTCCCCTCCGTCTGCCCACTGTTTGACTTTTTGAAGCCAGTGATATTTCTCATACCCTTCCACACCTCTTTCACCTGGCTCTGCCTCAGCTTGTCCTCCATCTTCTCCTTATACACTCTCTTCCCCTCAGCAATCCGCAACTTCAGCTCCCTCTGGATGCATTTCAATTTGTCCTTGTCCTTGTCCCTCTCCTTGAAGGCCCTCTTCTTCTCATTCAGCAGGGCCTTCAGGTCGCTGGTGACCCAGGGTTTATTGTTTGGGAAACAGCGTACCTTCCTGGTGGGTACAGTGTTGTCTACACAAAAATTTATATAGTCTGTTATGCAGTCAGTAAGTCCATCGATGTCCTCCCCATGAGCCTCACAGAGCACATCCCAGTCTGTTGTTTCAAAGCAGTCCTGTAGGGCCTCATTCGCCTCCGGGGACCATCTCCTAATGGTCCTGGTGGTCGCAGGCTGCTGTTGGACCAAAGGCCTGTAGAGTGGGGTGAGGTGGACAAGGTTGTGATCCGATCTACCGAGGGGAGGGAGTGCAGTGGAGTTGTATGCGTCCTTCACATTAACATATAACAAGTCCAGAGTTTTATTATTCCTGGTTGGGCACTTCACGAACTGTTTGAACATGGGCAGCGTTGAAGAGAGAGATGCATGGTTAAAATCCCCCGAAATGGCAAAGAAAGCACTGGGATGCGCTGTCTGTAACCTTGCGATAACAGAGTGGATGACGTCACATGCTGTGTTTGCGTCCGCGGAGGGCGGGATGTAAACAATAACAGCAATGGCCGCCGTGAATTCCCTCTGCAAATAGTAGGGTCTCAGGCTAACGGCTAACAGTTCAATGTCCGGGCTACAAAACTCTTCCTTAAGAGTAATATGTTTTGGATTACACCATCTGTTGTTAACTAATAAAGCCAGCCCACCACCCTTGCGCTTACCGGAAGAGACGCGATCCCTGTCCGCTCTGATGGTTTAGAAACCGTCGATAGTGACGTTGTCTATGGGGATGTTATCGTTCAGCCAAGTGTCCGTGAAAAGCATTAGGCTTGTTTCTCGGTAGACCCTTTGTCCACGGACAAGACCCATGAGCTCGTTCATCTTGTTATGTAGTGACCTCACGTTGCCCATAATAATAGACGGTATAGCCGGCTTGTACTTGTACTTCCTCCGCTTTGCCTTACATTTCAATCCCGCCCTACGTCCACGGCGTCGCCTTTTCAACTCGTCCGGAATATCAAACTTTTCCCTGGGGTGCAGCAGCGCTGCATGGGCTAAATCCAGGAGCTGGGCTCTGTTGTAAATAATAACAGTTGACGACTCCTGTTGTCACGAATCAAGCCTCTGTGGCCCTCTCCAGAATATTGACACTACCCTTTTTAGACTCCATTTCCCATGACCCCGTGCCTGTTACTGATTATTGGCACACCTGCCACTTATCACCCAGACTGATTATCTGCACACCTGCCACTCATCATCAGGGCTATTTATACAGCCTTTCTCCACTGCTTCAGTGCGAAGTCTTGTTCTGCCCTGGCTAACATTTCTGAGCATTTCCCTGGTTTCCTTGTTTCCTCCTTGCTGACCCTGGACTGTTTTCATTCGGATCGACCCTTTGCCTCTTGCCTTTGTGACTCTGCTTAGTTTGCCTGGATATTCACCACTCTGTCTGCTGCCTGCCCTGATACTCTGCCTGCCTCTTGATTACGTTTGTGTTTTGCCTTGGATATCTCTCTTGCTGGTGCTTGACCCCTGCCTGTTGGTTTTACGTTTATTACTGTTCAATAAATACTGCACATGGATCTCAACGCCGCTGCCTCTTCCTTACACATGTCGACGTTCAGCTGCGATAAAATCCATAATCCTGAACTATTATAGTTCAACTGTAGCAAAATAAAACGAAAGAAAAGAGACGAAAAAAAATGAACTAAAACAACAATTTATGCACAAACAACGGGAGCTGCTCAACAGGCGACCACTCAGGGCGGCGCCAAACACAATTGTACTGCAGCAGTGGTGGCTGTACTTCAGCAGTGGTGGCTGTACTGCAGCAGTGGTGGCTGTACTGCAGCAGTGGTGGCTGTACTGCAGCAGTGGTGGCTGTACTGCAGCAGTGGTGGCTGTACTTCAGGTTTTGATTGTCGGTGCTGAACCTAAAATGTAATGGTGCAATGATTATGAACAACTCACCTTCTGCCCTTGAAATGACATCGATATCTGTTGCTTTAGTTGTTGTGACTGGTACAGTAGTAGCAGGACCAGTAGATGGTGGGACAGTTGTAGCAGGAGGTGGTAGGCCAGGACAGGTGTAACTGCTGTCAGTATCTACCCCACTGGAGGTAAACTGGACGAAGCCTGGCTTGTCGGTAGTAATCTTAGAGTTGATCCAGGGCTGGTACTGAGACACTCTAGTGTACACCCCAGGGAGATTGGGCCGAGCGCAGCCAAAACCCCAACTAACAACCCCAGACTGGATCCAGACAGAGTTCTGTTTAGTCACCATTGGACCTCCAGAGTCACCCTGAAATTATTTGAGCAAGGTAAGTCTTCCAATCCATTAAAAAACAAAATCATTTTGGAACAGGGCAATAATGAAATGGGTTAGCGTGGACTCTACCTGACAGGAGTCCTTGCCCCCTGTCAGCACACCAGCACAGAGCATGTTGTCTGTGACTGAGCCAACCCCATTGAGGCAGTTACACTGTCTATTCCCCAAAACTGGAACCTCCACTTCCTGCAGAGCCTGAGGGGAGGGGAGGGGTTCTGAGGGAGAGGATGAGAGACAGACTCATGATGAACATTCCATTTTCATTGGAAAAATTATGTTTTTTATTCTGCAACACAATATGTCATTGACATCTCCATGGAGGTCTCCTCACTTCCTTTGTTGATTTCGCCCCAGCCAGTGACCCAGCTATCAGTGCCATTGTGGTAGAAACTGTCACTTGCTGCCAGACAGACGGGTCTGATATAGCTTGTGAAGCTGACTGGTGAGGTGAGTCTGAGCAGTGCGATGTCGTTTTCATTGGTGTCACTGTTGTAATCTGGATGTAACATGATCTGAGCCACAGTTCTGGACACTTCGTTGGGGTTACTGCCCTCCTGGTTCTGTCGACCTAAGATGATGTTCCAACCATTTGGGCTTGAGCTTTGTTGGAACGGGAAGATTATATATTTTTTGACAAAATATAACATTCCCATGAAACTAAAGTACATTTTGGAGAAACTTATTTCAAGTAAGAGTTTCACTCAGCTGCATTACAGAGAGTTTGACATTACAACCTTTATGTCCCCTGTATCTAATGCTAACTCACCTAGGAATGCAGTGGGCTGCAGACATCACCCACTCCTTGTTGATGAGGGACCCACCACAAAAATGGCCACCATTTAGCTGTAGGCTAACCTGCCAGGGCCAACTTCCTATAAGGGCATCCTCACCCCCCACTATTTTGTTGTTGAATGAAGTGGTCCCACACACTGAAACAGAGATTAACAATGATAAGTGGAGTGGTGCCACATACTGGAACATAAGAGATAATCAGATTCTGAATTAAGTCACTAAGCCATAGAATACAATATGAAAAAATGGGTAACACTTTACTTGATGCCCAGCATCATAACTTGTTATGACACGGTCATAACAGCTGACATAACTTATACAAGTATAAATAACTTATACACATATACATAACTTATACATATACATTTAGAAATATATGGGTGTAAATATATGGGTCATGACAGTGGTATGACAATATTATGACACGTTATATCTGCTGTTATGACATATGACAGTAACGTGTTATGACACTGGGTGTCAAGTATTACCAAAACATGATTGTCCACACAGTGTCGAAATCTACCTTTGGCTTCACAGTAACATGACACACAGTATACACAAATAATCAGACATGAAAACATCAGGAACACTTCATTAAGATAATTACAGCTGTCCAAATGTGCATGCAATAATGACAACATGAAGAATATCGCAAAGGTTGATATTTATAGTATGTTCTAATTGATCAAAATATATACATTTTAAAAAAGAATATACAAAAACATGCTCTTTAAATTAAACAAAACAATTAGCAAAAAGAAATGGCAGCAATGGGAGCGATGACCATGAATTTCCGTACACGTCTGGAGAAGAAAATGTAGATCATGTTCTTACCATTAAGTTGACAATATGATTCTGAGAAAGAGAGGAAGTATTTGAGTTAGTGCATTGTCTGATTGTCTCTATTAAACATGTTTGCTTTTGTGTAAATGCACCTTGTGTATCACCACAATTGTTGAACATGTCACGCCTCATTGCATGCTAGTTTACATAAGTTGCACCTGTTCTTCAGTAGTGGATCAAACAAATGAAGCTAAAACATGAAATTCGTGAAACTGAAAAGTCTCTGAAATGGAATGCTGTTGTAATATGAGTTGGATTAGAGTGTTTTATTTTTATTTTGTGATTTTTTTCAGGTGGTAGTTTAGCTGTAATATTGCAGAGACACTGTGGCTTCCATCAATGTAATTGTCTGCATCATTTCCAATCTCCCACATATATATATTTTTAAAATATATATTTTCCTTTATTATTTTCCCCTAACCCAACCACCCTCCCCCTAATTGGAGTAAACTAATGGACAACAACACTTAGGCTTTTACTTCCAGTTTATACATAATATATACATTTCTACAGACACAGTATATTTTACGAGTCTTTTGTTTGTTTTTAGTCCCATCCTTCAGCTGCCCTCAACCTCTCCCATCTACAGTTGAAGTCGGAAGTTTACATACATCTTAGCCAAATACATTTAAACTCAGTTTTTCACAATTCCTGACATTTAATCCTAGTTAAAATTCCCTGTTTTAGGTCAGTTAGGATCACCACTTTATTTTAAGAATGTGAAATGTCAGAATAATAGTAGAGAGAATGATTTATTTCAGCTTTTATTTCCCAGTGGGTCAGAAGTTTACATACACTCAATTAGTATTTGGTAGCATTGCCTTTAAATTGTTTGACTTGGGTCAAATGTTTCAGGTTGCCTTCCACAAGCTTCCCACAATAAGTTGGGTGAATTTTAACCCATTCCTCCTGACAGAACTGGTGTAACTGAGTCAGGTTTGTAGGCCTCCTTGCTCGCACACCCTTTTTCAGTTCTGCCCACACATTTTCTATTGGATTGAGGTCAAGGCTTTGTGATGGCCACTCCAATACCTTGACTTTGTTGTCCTTAAGTCATTTTGCCACAACTTTGGAAGTATGCTTGGGGTCATTGTCCATTTAGATGACCCATTTGCGACCAAGTTTTAACTTCCTGACTGATGTCTTGAGATGTTGCTTCATGATGCCATCTATTTTTGTGAAGTGCACCAGTCCCTCCAGCAGCAAAGCACCCCCACAACATGATTCTGCCACCCCTGTGCTTCACGGTTGGGATGGTCTTCTTCGGCTTTTTCCTCCAAACATAACGATGGTCATTATGGCCAAACAGTTCTATTTTTGTTTCATCAGACCAGTGGACCAAAAATACCAAAAAGTACGATCTTTGTCCCCATGTGCAGTTGCAAACCATAGTCTGGCTTTTTTATGGTGGTTTTGGAGCAGTGGCTTCTTAATTGCTGAGTGGCCTTTCAGGTTATGTTGATGTAGGACTATCCACTTTACTGTGGATATAGATACTTTTGTACCTGTTTCCTCCAGCATCTTCAAAAGGTCCTTTGCTGTTGTTCTGTGATTGATTTGCACTTTTCGCACCGAAGTACATTCATCAGAAGCTTCTAAAGCCATTACATAATTTTCTGGAATTTTCCAAGCTGTTTAAAGGCACAGTCAACTTAGTGTATGTAAACTTCTGAACCACTGGAATTGTGATATAGTGAATTATAAGTGAAATAATCTGTCTGTAAACAATTGTTGGAAGAATTACTTGTGTCATGCACTAAGTAGATGTTCTAACCGACTTGCCAAAACGATAGTTTGTTAACATGAAATCTGTGGAGTGGTTAAAAAATTAGTTTTAATGACTTCAACCTAAGTGTATGTAAACTTTCGACTTCAACTGTATCTCTGATGACCATCCAGTTTTGATTTCTATTGGCCATATATTTTTTTACTCATAAAACTGAAAAGACTCTAAAATGGAATGCTGTTGTAATATGAGTTGGATTGTAGTGTTTGTAAGGTGTGTTCACTTGGGCTCCCAAGTAAGACATTGCATCTCTCTACTAGAGGTGTCACTACAGACAACCTGGTTCAAATCAAGACTGTATCATCATCTGAGTTTGGCCGGTGTAGGCCATCATTGTAAATAAAAAAGTGTTCTTAACTGACTTGCCTAGTTAAATAAAGGTTCAATAAATAAATAAATGTTACATCCACTTCAATCGATGTAGATGAAGGGGATGTGACAGGTTAAAGCCTTGAGACAATTGAGACATGGATTGTGTCTATGTCCAATTCAGAGGGTGAATGGGCAAGACAAAAGATTTAAGCGCCTTTGAACAGGGTATGGTGCAAGGTGCACAAGTTTGAGGGTGTCAAGAACTGCAACGCATCCACCACGCACCACTTTTTCCACATTTTGAAATGTTACCGCCTTATTCTAAAATGTATAAAATAGTTTCAATCTACACACAATACCCCATAATGACATAGCAAAAACAGGTTTTTAGAATTTTTTGCAAATGTATTACAAAAAAACCCTGAAATATCACATTTACATAAGTATTCAGACCCTTTACTCAGTACTTTGTTGAAGCACCTTTGGCAGCGATTACAGCCTTGAGTCTTCTTGGGTATGATGCTACAAGCTTGGCACACCTGTATTTGGGGAGTTTCTCCTATTCTTCAATACAGATCCTTTCAAGCTCTATCAAGTTGGCTGGGGAGCATCGCAGCACAGCTATTTTCAGGTCTTTCCAGAGATGTTCGATCAGGTTCAAGTCTGGGCCACTCAAGGACATTCCAAGATGTGTCCCGAAGCCACTCCTGCATTGTCTTGGCTGTGTGCTTAGGGTCGTTGTCCTGTTGGAAGGTGAACCCTCGTCTGAGGTCCTGAGCGCTCTGGAGCAGATTTTCATCAAAGATCTCTCTGTACTTTGCTCCATTAATCTTTCCCTTGGTCCTGACTAGTCTCGCAGTCCCTGCCGCTGACAAACATCCCCACAGCATGATGCTGCCACCACCATGCTTCACCATAGGGATGGTGCCAGTTTTCCTCCAGATGTGACGCTTGGTATTCAGGCCAAAGAGTTCAATCTTGGTTTCATCAGACCAGAAAATATTGTTTATTGTTGTCTGAGAGTCCTTTAGGTACCTTTTGCCAAAATCCAAGTGGGTGGTAATGTGCCTTTTACAGAGGAGTGGCTTCCATCTGGCCTGATTGGTGGAGTGCTGCAGAGATGGTTATCCTTCTGGAAGGTTCTCCCATCTCCACAGAGGAACTCTGGAGCTCCGTCAGAGTGACCATTGGGTTCTTGGTCACCTCCCTGACCAAGGCCCTTCTCCCCCGATTGCTTAGTTTGGCAGGGCGGCCAGCTCTAGGAAGAGTCTTGGTGGTTCCAAACTTCTTCCATTACAGAATGAGGGAGGCCACTGTGTTCATGGTGACCTTCAATGCTGCAGAATTATTTTGTCCCCTTACCCAGATCTGTGCCTTGACACAATCCTGTCTCGTAGCTCTACGGACAATTCCTTCCACCTCATGGCTTGTTTTTTGCTCTGACATGCACTGTCAACTGTGGGACCTTATATAGACAGGTGTGTGCCTTTCCAAATCATGTCCAATCATTTGAATTTACCACGGGTGGACTCAAGTTGTAGAAACATCTCAAGGATGATCAATGGAAACAACATGCACCTGAGCACAATTTCAAGTCTCATAGCAAAGGGTCTGAATACTTACTGTATGTAAATAAGGTATTTGTGTTTTTTTATTTGTAATACATTTGCATCTCAGTATGCTGAAATTGAATGTTTATTAGCATCAGAGAGGAAGAGAGAGACCCAACTCGGCGGAAAATCTGTCTCCCTCCAAGCATGGAATCTTTGTGTGGAGTTCAATGAGAGTGTCGAAGTTGGTTAACACATTTTTTTTCGTTGCTATGTGAGGTTTATTTGATTAAATAGATTGATTAAGTTGAAACAGCAGTGGATAAAAATGCAATTCAGTGAAAGTTTATCCCCTGATTTAATTTATGGATCAAGCCTTAGCAATCAGTCTGATCTTGTTCCCAATGATCAGTGCTTTAGTTTGTTATGTTGTTGTCCAACGGTTCTGAATATGTGACTGAATTTGCACCAGCCTTTTGATTTGACCATTTGAAAAGTTTTGGTGTGTGTTTAATTTAATTTAGCCTATATATCTTACAGCACTTTGGTTTCATTAACAAATATGTTGAAATGGAACCAAATTATCTGTTTCAGGATAACTACTACAGCTACTGGGTTGAATGTGATAGTCTTCCTATAACCAGCCTTACCAGGCCTATAACTCCATTCGTATTCTATTCAGAGTTGAGAGAAATTAATCAAATTGGAAATGATTTATTATCAGTCATGAGCTATTACTCAGCCAATCAGGAGCCGCTACTGCTTTGCAGCCGTGGCACACTACATACTTTTTACTAAACAGTAGGCTAAGTGCTTAATAGTATGCAACAATGAGTAAATAGTATGCAGCTTAAGTATGTGGTAGTATGGGTATTCGGACAAAGCCGTTGACAGTCCCACAACTGCCACAGAGAATTATAGTGGTCAGTCCAATACGCTAAGAAAGACTCACCTTGAATTAGGAGACTTGCCACCGTCAATAAACAGACCCATTTCTTCACAGACATTTCTCAAGTGTTATGTGTCTCAAGTCCAGGTTTTCGCTCTTTAAATATCCCTCATGCTATCCTTCATTGCTTACACGCCCACACCCTACTCCATAATTTTGGTCTTCTCGTCACTCTATTTATTTCCTTGTTGATCTACATTGGCTATCGTGAGGCCACTCATAAAAGAGGTATGTTCAAACACTGACTGAGTGTGATATTTTATTATGCCTTAGTTCATTCAGTAAGGTGCTGACGAAAAATGATGTCACCTTTTGCACGCACTGCTCTGAAGTGGTTCCAGAAATCAGCAGCACCTGATCTTAGTTCACCTTGCAATGTGTCATTTGCCTGCAGCTCTACTATCTCGCTCTCTATTCCAGCACGGTCAGGACAGAGAGCGGTGATGACTGGGGTCAGAGATGACACTGGCACATGAAAGGGGTTCTCAAGGAAGTTGAAAAAGTCCTTGTACTCCATGATGTCATTGAATCTTGATTCAAACTCCAACTTCAACTGTTCCAACACATGCACGAATCCATCATAGCTAAAATGTTGCAGTAGGTCTGTGTTGGATGTGGTGACTGCTCTGAGCTTTGGGAAATGAACAAAAGCTCTGTCAGGTATGAACAGCGAGGTGATTTTGTCTTGAAATGCTCGAAAGCCATCTCACTTCATTGTGAAATATCAAGTCGCTATCAAAATAGCTTCCTTGTTTGTGAAATCAGCATACAATAAAAACATTCTTTGACAATTTCTGAGTCTGTGAAGGCCTTCTTGTTTCTTGCGAGTATCCAAGCAATCTCATATGTTGCCTCTTGTCGTTTTCTCTGCAACAGTGCTAGATATGTTCATCATTTGTTGTTGTCCTTTGAGCTGTCCTTTGAGTTGCGATATTATTGTTTCTGAGGTTGTTTTGTGGCAGATATGTTTTGTCAAAATGGGCATGGTGTGATAGGAAATGTCGCTCTAAATTTCCTTGTTTAAAACAATTGACTGTCTTTTGGCAAATAAGACAGAGTGAGCTGGTCGCATCATGCAGTACAAAGTAGAGTCTGTCCATTTCTCTTGGAACTTTCTGTGTTCTTCTTCAATCGACCGTATCCTTCTCTTAACCACCGGAGTCACATTAGCTAGCAGCACTTCCCCGCCACTATCTTCCTGTTCTCCAGCTCTTCCCCCTCATTTTCATTGTCAACAGATTTACGTTTCGTTTTAATAATAAACCTATCCATGTCGACCAGACTGCAAAAGAAGGCCGTAGTAGCATTAGGAAACTGTGTCGATCGCTCTCTGGCTGAGCACACGTTAAGTGCTTAATTGCCTTACTGTTCAACAACTGCTATACTGCCATCTATCTGCCGTCTAGGGAATAACAGATATAACGTGACTCAGGCCTGCATTAAACACATTGCTTTGAAATTCTGTTATTGTCATGTATAATTATTGGAAAATTGGAAAGTCACCGCAAGCCGCAAAATAAGGGCTCGCAAAGAGTAACACTGCTCTACTTAGACAATATAAGAGAGCTTATGGAGAGATTTGGCATGGGGGCATAGCACCTTGTTAATGTTGTAAAGGGGATATTTGTCAAAGCAAATTATTAATCTCCATCAATTAAGCATTAACTCTATATTCTCAAACTAATAAAGTGCTAGTTAGTTTGAATAACCCTTTGTGTATGGTTCTTCATTACACTGTTGAACATTTCACGTGTCACGATCGGGTGCAGAGACAGACCAAGACGCAGCGCATGGATTATAGTTTGACATTCCTTTTATTATACTACGTATATAAATGTACAAATGACGAACTATACAAAACCGAAACAAACACTATTGACAAAACGTCACGTTCACATAAACAGACACGAATGAACGGACGTAACACTGAAGCACACTTACTTTCACCGTGACTGCGAAATACATCGACAACGACCCACACCAGAGTGAAGGACAGACTTAACATATATAGGATCCCTAATTAGAGACAATGCGGTGCAGCTGCCTCTAATTAGGGATCCAACCCAAAACCCACACAGAAACAGAAAAGAACGACACTGTCAGACTCTGACCATAGCCACATAGAGAAGCAAATAGGCTTCTCTATGGCCAGAGCCTGACACACGGCTACAAGTTGCAGTGAAAAAACTGTACATTTACAAAAAGTTTGGACAGTATGCTGCTGTATTCTGATTACTTGGGAGTCAACCTTACTTAGGATTTTAACCTACAACCTCTCGGTTGCAAACAACGTGACTTTCCTGCTATGCCACTGGGTCTGTGCTTATGATAGAGAATGTTAAAATAATAGAACCAATAGAAATGTTTTATAGAAACCTCTCATAATGGAACCCTAGTGTTCTTTTTTTTTTTATTTGTCCTCGTAGGGGAACCCAATTGGGCTCTACGCAGAACCCTCTCATGAATAATCGTATTTATTTTTTATTTTACTATTATTTTACCAGGTTGACTGAGAACACATTCTAATTTACAGCAACGACCTGGGGAATAGTTACAGAGGAGAGGAGAGGGGATGAATGATCAAATTGGAAGAACTCTCTGGTTGCAGGATTCTGTCATCTTTCCCTATGGGGGAACCCTTTTGGGGAGAACCTATTGGGTGCCACATAGAACCCTTTGATTTGTCGGTGTTGGGGAACCCTTAGGCTGGCCAATGTGTTGGCGGCTATTAGCATATTTGGGGGCATGGTCTGCTGTTTGTTGTTATTTTGATGAAGGTTGAGCACATCATTTGTCTACTCCCAGTTCTACAGTCTTTGTAAGCGCTTGTGACAATCAACAGCTGCACTGTTGAGAGGTTATTGCATTTTCCAGAAACTTAATGGGAGTTGGTCACCAGGAAGTGTCACGCCCGTGTGACAGGGGTTTCTAACTAAGTCTATAGAGTTTTTGTGTTGGTTCCCAATTGGAGGCAGCTGTAGTGAGTTGCCTCTAATTGGGGACCATATTTAGTTTGTTCCTTTTCCTACCTGTGTTGTGGGTTATTGTAGTGTTTACGTTCGTTGTATACGCACACTTATGTTACGGTCTTTTGTTGTTTTCGGCAAGGTTCGCTTGTAAATAAAGATGATGAACTTCAACCAGTCGTGACAGGAAGTTAATGTTTATTTTTTCAATAATTTAGTGTCAGCTTGCTGCAAGTAGTTAATGCAAAATCTTGTTCTGGCTGATCTCTGTCATGCTCACTGACCTGATAGTGAGTCAGGAAGGTTGGCTGTCAACCAAGAGTGGTCACAAAGAATGCTTAGTGGTTGTCAGCTAATGTTAAACTATCTTGTAATCAGTAAAGTTCAGTGAAAGTACAGTAAGTTACTGACAGCTAGTTGCAAGTTACTAGCAGTTACTGACTATTACATTACTGTGAATTCACAGCAACTTTAATGTCAATGCAACAGGTCAAAATTACAATGATTACAATAGAGCGGCTCTCATTAAGGCCCATCAAGGGTTGTAATTCGAATTGTATTTGTTATTTTGATTTAACAGGCAGTGTTGTTGTTTTTTGGGACGCATGAATCACGATGTGAGTCATGTGTCCAAAGGGGGAATTACAAGTCCCTTGGGGCACTTTGGTAAATATGCTAATTGTTTTTCTTCACATGCTTGCCGGTAAAAGGAAAAAAGAGATGTTGGTAATGGTTGACAGGTACTCCAAATGGATTGACTTTTTCCCACCTCTAGTTTTATATGAAGAAGTGTATTGCTGTTGTTGTGTTGTTTGTTTGTTTTTGACTTGCTTCAATATCAAATCTCACCAGATTGGGTCAGCTGGATGGTTGGGATTTCTCCCTAAGGATTAGCCCTCTGACTCCCTGACACTGTAACTCTGCGGTGAGATCGCCAAGATGATAGGGGAGTACAAGCCAATTTGGGAGAAAATAAAATGGTTTTAACAGTTTGTTGTTATTCTCTTTGACATTTGTATTAAGAATATTGGTGTAATAAGAATTTGTCATACAGTAAATCATTTTAATTAATCCAAATTTCAATCAGTCTTAATAGTATTTTCTTTGTACAGTCGTGGCCAAAGGTTTTGAGAATGACACAAGTATTGGTCTCCACAAAGTTTGCTGCTTCAGTGTTCTTAGATCTTTATGTCAGTAGTTACTATGGTACACTGAAGTAGAATTACAAGTATTCCATAAGTGTCAAAGGCTTTCATTGACAATGACATTCAGTTTATGCAAAGAGTCAATATTTGCAGTGTTGACCCTTCTTTTTCAAGACCTCTGCAGTCCGCCCTGGCATGCTGTCAATTAACTTCTGGGCCACATCCTGACTGATGTTAGGCCATTCTTGCATAATCAATGCTTGGAGTTTGTCCACCCGCCTCTTGAGGATCGACCACAAGTTCTCAAAGGGATTAAGGTCTGGGGAGTTTCCTGGAGATGGACCCAAAATGTCGATGTTTTATTCCCAGAGCCACTTAGTTATCCCTTTTGCCTTATGGCAAGGTGCTCCATCATACTGGAAAAGGCATTGGTCATCACCAAACTGTTCTTGGATGATTGGGAGAAGTTGCTCTCAGAGGATGTGTTGGTACCATTCTTTATTCATGGCTGTGTTCTTAGGCAAAATTGTGAGTGAGCCCACTCCCTTGGCTGAGAAGCAACCCCACACATGAATGGTCTCAGGATGCTTTACTGTTGGCATGACACAGGACTGATGGTAGCGCTCACCTTGTCTTCTCCGGACAAGGTGTTTTACGGATGGCCAAAACAATCGGAAAGGGGATTCATCAGAGAAAATGACTCTACCCCAGTCCTCAGCAGTCCCATCCCTGTACCTTTTGCAGAATATCAGTCTGTCCCTGATGTTTTTCCTGGAGAGAAGTCTTTGCTGCCCTTCTTGAAACCAGGCCATCCTCCAAAAGTTTTTCCCTCACGGTGCGTGCAGATGCACTCACACCTGTCTGCTGCCATTCCAGAGCAAGCTCTGCACTGGTGGTGCCCCGAACCCGCAGCTGAATCAACTTTAGGAGACGGCCCTGGCACTTGCTGGACTTTCTTGGGTGCCCTGACGCCTTCTTCACAACAATTGAACCTCTCTCCTTGAAGTTCTTGATGATCTGATAAATGGTTGGTTTAGGTGCAATCGTACTAGCAGCAATATCCTTGCCTGTGAAGCCCTTTTTGTGCAAAGCAATGATGACGGCACGTGTTTCCTTGCAGGTAACCATGGTTGACAATGATTGCTTTGCACAAAAAGGGCTTCCAGTCTGTTATTCTGACTCAATCAGCATGACAGAGTGATCTCCAGCCTTGTCCTCGTCAACACTCTCACCTGTGTTAACGGGACAATCACTGACATGATGGCAGCTGGTCCTTTTGTGGCAGGGCTGAAATGCAGTGGAAATGTTTTTGGGGGATTAAGTTCATTTTCATGGCAAAGAGGGACTTTGCATTTAATTGCAATTCATCTGATCACTCTTCATGACATTCTGGAGTATATGCAAATTGCCATCATCAACACTGAGGCAGCAAACTTTGTGGAGACAAATATTTGTGTCATTCTCAAAACTTTTGGCCACGACTGTAGATAATGAGGGTTGAAAAACTATGAGAGAACATGCATATATACGTGCGGGTGGTCCCGGGAATCAAACCCACTATCCTGGCGTTGCAACTGCCTTGCACTACTAACTGCACTACAGAGAACCACCATGTGGGTAGTGGACAAGTGCACACTTGTGGAGAGCATTGAGGGGCATAGCCAGAAGGGTGCATAGAGCTTTAGCGTTGCACTCCTGGGATACTTTTTATCTGATAAATGGTGTTTTGTAAACATGATCTCAACCAATTTGTATTTGAAAGACTTGAAGTGTCAGGCCACGCCCTCACTCCACTTCATTGGCTCACAGCGTCCATTACAATTAAGATATACATTTCGTAAGTAACATGCAGTATAAAGATCTTGGTCTATAGATGCTGTACACCAATTTGTTCCTTGGGTAGAGAGGAACCTCTGTACTGTACCAAATTCCGAGACTCTACTCTAGGTCAAACGAGGAGGCGGGCTGAGTTTTTGAAGTCAAATGTTGTGTATAGAGCCACCATTTGGTTCGACCAGATGTATTCGACCACCAACTTACACCATCCTACCAAGATTGGTCTCTTATCTGTAGGCCTTACATTTTAAGAGCTATAGCGCTCCAAAAATGTTAAATAATAATAATGTTAGAATAATAAGAATGCTAAAAAACAATATGGTCCAATCCTCAAACCATAATGTATCTGGTTCTGTCCTTGGGCTGTTCTTGTCTATTAATGTTCTGTATTATGTCATGTTTCATGTTGCGTGTGAACCCCAGGAAGAGTAGCTGATGCTTTCACAAACAGCTAATGGGAATCCTAATAAAATACCAATACCATCATCCCGTTGTAGTTTTTCTATTGAACCATAGGATGATTAGTCTCATTTCAAAGATAATTGCCAATTCATTAACAAAAATGAATACATCTAAATCTTAAATTGGATCACAAGAAAGAAAAATAATAATTGTGTGACACACATGTTCTGTTTGGCTGCATCATATACAGTTAGCTAGATTTACTGTTACAGTGCTATACAAAGTATTACCAAGACACCAACATTTGCGGTAGGCTATTATGAAACCTCTGGTTGTATTAGTGTATTAATGTTATGGCCCTTCAGAACATTCTACTTGGCATTAACTGAAGATTGTTGTGTTCAATATTAAATTTACTGACACATTTACTGAACATTACATAAAAAGATGGCTGCAAACCACATGGAAGCAATTATATGCTAATCTTTTCAAATTAAAATTAATACACAACTGTAAAAACGTGTTTTTACAACAACCTACAATGTAGGGGCAGTTGACATATTTAGCAATGCTTCCTGCTTCTTTGATCATTTGAGCTGACAACACAAAGGAAACCTGTGAAGGGTGATGCTGTCAGCGTGTTGAGCAAACAATGACACTGCAGATAAGTCATGGAGTCGAGACAATAGGTTTATTGAGAATTACACTCGCAAACTAGACTGTAAACCATTAATCACCCTCAACATTAGGAGGAGGTCAGAGACCTGGCCGTGTGGTGCTAGGATAACAACCTCTCCCTCAACGTGATCAAGACAAAGGAGATGATTGTGTCATTTTAAGCAACATCTTAAGTGTATATTTGGCCTTTTGAAATACTTCCTTCTTTCATTTATGTTTGAAAATATGAAGAGTGGTACTCAGTGATGTGTTGTGTAAAGATTTGACACATTTATTGCAGTAATATTTTAGTGCCTTTTTGCAAACAGTCAAGATGTTTTGCAATATTTGTGGGGAATTTTTTAAAAACAAAAATAAATAAATTGACTGCTATTGAATGCGGGAAAAACAAAGTACACTTCCCTCTGTATTTATTTGGACAGTGTACAATATTCACTGTTGTTCTGGGTGCTTTGTCACTCACCTGTTCTGCGCATGCGGACACTTGCATTTTCTCTGGTCAGAACTTTCCGGAACTTGTGCAGTAGCGCATTCCCCTCTGGCTCACCTTGCCTTTTGTTGTTTCCTTACCGATAATAACTTTGTACATGTGTGCATTCATGCAACAGTAAGTACCTTATCATAACGAAAATGCATATTTCCTTTGTGTATATTGTTTCTACTTTAGCACACTAGTTATGATATTTGTCGAATGTCAACTCAAATGGAATGTACAACACCTAATATTGAAACTGTTGAGCATGAAAAATCCAACAAGGCAATTCAACGGCTCATGCACAAGGAGTATGTGGCAGGGACTACAGACAATCACAGATTATCGTGGACTTCAGGAAACAGCAGAAGGTGCACCCCTCTATCCACATCGACAGGACCGCAGTGGAGGAGGTGGAAAGCTTCAAGTTCCTTGGCATACACATCACTGACAACCTGAAATGGACCACCTACACAGACTATGTGGTGAAGAAGGCGCAACAGAGCCTCTTCAACCTCAAGAGGCTAAAGAAATTTGTTTAACACCTAAAACCCTCACAAACTTTTACAGATGCACAATCGAAAGCATCCTGTCGGGCTGTATTACCACCTGGTACGGCAACTGCAAGGCTTTATGTGTTTGTTTGTCAATTTTGTTGGAGTGTGCCCCTGACTATTCGTAAATTAAAATAACAAGAAAACTGTGCCGTCTGGTTTGCTTAATATAAGGAATGTGATTTACTTTCGATACTAAAGTATATTTTAGCAATTACATGATACTTACGTATATATTTAAAACAAAATACTTTTAGACTTTTACTCAAGTAGTATTTTACTGGGGGACTTTCACTTTTACTCAAGTTTGACTGTCACGGTGCGTATATAAGGGACGATATACGGAGCGCTGATGGAGTGACATCCTTTTTATTTATGAATGAGATGAACTCACGAAGCATTCAAAAATAAAGAAGGAGAGAGAAAACGAAACTAAACAACCAAAACACGGTGACTGACTGAGTTCTGCCACATGCAGACAAACAGAAACAAACAATGATCCACACACAGGTGGAAGTGTGTGGAGCCTAAATACTATCCCCAATCAGAGACAACGCTAGACAGCTGTCTCTGATTGGGGATCATAATCTCCCTAGTTAGGGTGTGAGGACTTGATTGTGTGCCTCTCTCCTCCCCTAGGTGGGAGTAAGAGGCCTTACCACAACCAAGCCCTCACATTGACAAATGGGTACTTTTATTGTAAATAAGAATATGTTTCTAAACACTAAATTAATGTGGATGCTACCATGATTACGGATAGTCCTGAATGAATCATGAATAATGATGAGTGAGAAAGTTACAGACACACAAATATGATATGCCCAAGACATGCTAGCCTCTAACCATTACAATAACAGGGGAGGTTAGCATTTTATGCCTCATACATTACTTACCGTTCATTTCTATTGGGCACAAAATCATCTGAAACACAACTAAATCAAACAGCAAATGCATCCAACAAGTTTGTAGTGTCACAAGCTTGATCATTGCATGTGAGGAATATGGGACCAAATACTAAACTTGTGACTCCTTACAATACACCTAAGTTATCCCAATGCTTTTGGTCCCCTAAAATGGGCAACATTGTATCAAATCAAAAGTGCTGGAGTACAGAGCCAAAACATAAAACTATTTGTCACTGACCCAATAGGCCTATTTAGGACTAGAATAAGGTGCAGACTGCTTTTTTGAATGGGTCTTAAGGAAAACGTGTCTAATGACAAAGGGGAAAATACAACTAATGTTGTAGGCCTATTCAAATCATTGTAAATAAATGATGCAGTGCAACATGGATATTTCACGAATATGACACAAATACATATTTGTCAGGTATTTTATCAGTAAGCTAACCACTTATTCAGCACAATAAACTAGGACTAATAATTAAGACATTGATTCGACAAGGGAGAACATTCCCAGGAAAATTGACTGGTGCCCAAACAGATAGGACATCTAGGTTCATCTACAGTATTTTTGATGCAATTTAAATCAAATTGGTTGTGAGAGAAATTTAAAGCTACGTTTAATCAAATCAAAATTAAATCAAATGTTGTTTTTCACATGCTTTGTAAACAACAGGTGTAGACTTACAGTGACATGCTTACTTACGGGTGTTTTTCCAACATTGCAGAGTTAAAAATACAAAATAATCTAAAAAGTAGAAATACTGACACAAGTAATAAATACACTGTGAATAACAATAGCGAGTAAAATGAACATGGCTATATACAGGGAGTACCAGTACCAAGTCGATGTGCAGGGAAATTGAGGTAGCTATGTACATATAGGTAGGGGTGAAGTAACTAGGCAACAAGGTAGATAATAGACAGTAGCAGCAGCGTATGTGGTGAGTGTGAAAGTGTGTTTGTGTTTGTGTGTGTGTGTGTGTGTGTGTGTGTGTGTGTGTGTGTGTGTGTGTGTGTGTGTGTGTGTGTGTGTGTGTGTGTGTGTGTGTGTGTGTGTGTGTGTGTGTGTGTGTGTGGTGACACCTTAATTGGGCTCATAGTAATGGCTGGAACGGAATAAATGGTATGGTGTGCGCATGGTGTGTGTGTGTGGGCGTATTAGGTGTGTGTGTGTGTTGGGGTGTAAGTCCAATGTGTGTGCATATTCGAGTGATAGGCAGTTTTAAAAACTCTGCAGCTGTGGCTTATAAAAATCATCTTTAAATAAAATAAATAAATAGGTGACCCCAAAAGCCGACAGTGGCGCTAGCCATAATAATGACATGCAGCAAGGGACCAATGGAGAAATGTGGAGATGTGATAGACATTAATCTATAATTCAGATATACACTGCATTAGTCCTAATACTGTAGCCTATAGGCTATGCAGGCTATGCTGCAGCAAATTTACAAGAAAACAGTTATGAGCTGATGAGATAATACATGCATTGTGAACTGATATGTGCTGTCTGTCCCTAAGTGACATCAACAATATGCTTTGGGAACACCCTCACGCTGTGGTGATTGGCTCGTGATTTAACCTATCGTAGCAGGCATAAAAGAGCATGAGCGGAGTCCCCACATACGTTTTTTCAAGGGAAACGGAAGTTACATTGAAAATAATGTATCCCTGAAAACCGGAAACATCCACTTTCTGTTTTCTAAAGACCCCACGGAGAGTGAAGGAGGCCTAACCAACGATCACATCAGATTCTCCGGGAAAACATCAACCAACAGCCTCCAACACAGGCATGCTCCTGACATGCTGCAAATTTTTATTCACATATAAGCGGCAGTACTCCGAATAAGTACTCTAATAAGTACCAAGACTGTGCTCTCTGATCTTTCAGTTTCGGTATTCAAAGGATACAAACCATAAGCTCCTACTTCCAACTTAATTATGCTGTAAATACTGTTTTATTGCTGAGCATGAAACATGTTGATTCTGACTTTTTTCCGAAACCCGGTTATTACAGTAAGGTCTATAGTTAATATAATCAAAACAACTTATCAATGGGTTAGGTCATAGAAGCTCTATAATTCTGAATTTCTATTATCAATTATATACAATAGGCTAGGCCTGACATATGACCTCTTTCAAGAAGCTTTCTGTTTTGATAGGGTAATTTTGCCTAAAAACCTTAAGGCCTACCTGTAGAAAAATGAATAACAACTCTGCATCCCTGGGTGTTTAGCAGCCCCAGCCGGAGAGTGTATTCTCTGCTGCTGGCCTTCTCTCCAGGCACCATCACATGATCCTGAAGCCACAGGCTCTGGCCAAACTTGTGTTTCTAAAAGTGAATTCAAAGGCATTGTAGACTGAGCCTAATAAGCAGAGATGGATTATGACTTCCTAAGGCCCTGGGCACGGTTAACGCTCAAAGACCCCCCCCCCCCCCACACGCCCACATGAAACACTTATTTTACCGCTAGAATCAACATTTTTGGCTGCCCGTCATTATGAATGCCAGTTGACATTGCAAATGAAATCGCTAACGCTATTACTGAAGTAGATATTGAGAGTTGAAGGATGGATACATTATTTGCACAGGCATTTTGAGTTTTTGGGGGGGAGGAGGGATTACAGAAGCACTCCCATCCGACAGTTGGCGTAAAGAATTATTCTAAATTCACAAAAGCATCTTTAGTGCTCAATCCAACACAACCAAACATTGCGACTTGTCACACAAAACGCATCTTTTTCATTCACGTGTAGGAGAGTGAAAGCAATTTGTAATGGACTACCATGTTAATAACATGTGTGAGAAATATATTTATGTCCGGGGGCTTCGGGCTATGCTAGACAGAAACTGGTTATAGTTTGTGCATTTTGTCTTATTGAATAGGCTACTTTAATAACAGATGTAGCCTACAGTCAATGAAATCAAAGCACCAAACGTGCTTGGTAAAGGGGCTACAAAGTTGGTGACAGCATTTCAGAAGGGGTAATGTTAACATTTAAGCCTATGTACATATTGTGATCTCATATGTTATAGAAAATGATAGCCAATGGGAGTCAACATGATTAACATGTGACCTGTACATTTAAAAGGCGAATGACGTGTTAATAAAGTTGCAGTCTGATTGCAGTACGAAAAGATACCCCACTGTCTTTATTCCTCCGTATGAGTAGCACTGGGTATATACCAGGAAACACTGGAGTGTAGAATATATACACTCTGTTAACAGGTTATGGGCCCAGGATTACCCAGAGTTACCCAATAAGATTAACCTGAGTTACTCAGAGACAGTTAGTCAGAGTTTTACCACCGAGAGAAAGTCGTAAAGAACCACGTGTCTTCGGTGAGGAACGGCAGGCTATGCTAGCACCATGACTAGACGAACCGAGTTGGGTAGCCGTTGGTCGCGGCTAGTTTTTGACGGAGATGAAAAGAATTATGAGCTGTGGGAGACAACATTTTTGGGCCATCTTCGGTTGCAAGGGCTAAAGGAAACGATTTTGAATGAGCCTACCGACGATGAACGAGAGCTGGAAAGAGACTGCGAGAAAAATGCCAAGGCCTATGCGGAGCTAATCCAGTTTTTACAATACAAGTTTGTCGCTGGTAATGAGAGAAGCAGCAGACAATAGGCGGAAAGCGCTGTATATTTTGAGAGACTATTATGCAGGTAAAGGAAAGCCATGTATAATAAGTCTGTACACTGAATTGACTTCACTTCAAAAGTTGAACAGTGAGAGTGTGACAGAATACGTCATACGCGCAGAAACCGCCATTACAGCATTGAGAAACGCTGGCGAGACATTGAGTGACGGGCTGTTGGTGGCAATGGTTTTAAAAGGACTGCCCGAATCATTCAAACCTTTTGCAATTCATGTCACACAAAGTGAAGAGGCGATGCCTTTCGCCAATTTTTTTTAAAAAAAGCTATGGAGCTATGAGGACACGGAGAAAATGCGTGCAACAGCATACGATGACCATGTCATGAAGGCACGAGAGCACTCGAATGGGAGACCTGTCAAGGCAAGTGTAAGCGAAAGAAGAGCCGAAAGCGCGGACATAGTGTGTTTCCGATGTGGTCTTAAAGGACATAAAGCCTGCGCATGCCAACGCAAGCAATGGTGCAGTCATTGTAAAAGTGGCACACATCAGGATGCAACCTGCAGGCGGAAACAGAGGCGAGATGACGCGTGAAAAGTTTCAGAGGAGAAGAACAACATGGCGTATGCATTCCGAATAAGCAACGAGGATACGGATATCCAGTCAGGGCGCGGTGTCAAAAAGAAAGGTCTGATGATAGACACAGGGGCAACTTCGCATATCATCACGGATATAGCAAAGTTCAAGAAGTTCAAGACAATTTCCAAGCCGAGATAAACTGCGTGGAGTTGGCACGAGGTGCAACGGAGTTGCAGAGCGAGGAGGTTTGTTTGATCGACAGCAGAGGGAGACATCACAAAACGACTCTAAGACAGGCGTTGTACATTCCCTCATACCCGCAGGACATCTTCTCTGTGAAAGCAGCTACTACAAGTGGAGCGACTATTATCAATAGCACCTTTGGAAATATATTTACTGAGAAAAATGGTGACATGTTCAATACTTATTTCACCCGCTGTATTTAGTACAATTACTTGAAGGTATGGACAGATGTCAGTACGCACTACCTAAGGTTTATGAGGACAACCAAGGTACAATAGCGTTAGCAAAACATCCTGTAACTAGAGAGAAATGCAAGCATATTGACATAAAGTATAATTTTGTAAGATCTACTGTAAACGATGGGAAAATATGTTTGGTCTATTGCCCAACAGACCAAATGGTAGCAGATGTGATGACAAAACCTGCAACAAAGTCTAAGTGGATTAAATTTGCAAGGTATGTTTTTGGAAAGTAGCCATGTATGAAGGGCTAACAAATGCGAGTTGAAGACCTCAGGATATATTTTGAGTTGAGAAGATAACAATGTGAGATCAAGTGGGGGTGTTAACATTTAAGCCTGTGTACATATTGTGATCTCATATGTTATAGAAAATGATAGCCAATGGGAGTCAACATGATCAACATGTGACCTGTACATTTAAAAGGCGAATGACGTGTTAATAAAGTTGCAGTCTGATTGCAGTACGAAAAGATACTCCCCATCACAGGCAGCAATTCTTTATTCCTCCGTATGAGTAGCACTGGGTATATGCCAGGAAACGCTACGAGTGTAGAATATATACTCTGTTAACAGGTAACCTACATACAGTGGGGAGAACAAGTATTTGATACACTGCCGATTTTGCAGGTTTTCCCACTTACAAAGCATGTAGAAGTCTGTAATTTGTATCATAGGTACTCTTCAACTGTGAGTGACGGAATCTAAAAGAAAAATCCAGAAAATCACATTGTATGATTTTTAAGTAATTAATTTGCAAAGAAATTGTTTTGTGTAGTAGAGCTGCATAAGTGTTGTTTTCCACTTTCTGGAGTACCAAGTTTTGAAAACAATGGAATTAGTGTATGATAGCTAAGGAGATGGAGAAAACACCTGTCTCCGGATTACATCTTCAAACTAAGGACAACCATGGCATCTGTGACAGGGAGACGCGTCCATCCATGCGTGATGTATATGGATAAGATAGTCTAGCTAGCTACATTTTCAGATATTACACATTTCTCATTTTAACAGAAAGTGGTTTCATTTCAAGTTACTGTACTGTTAGTTAGCTAGTTTACGTTAGCTGGTTGGCTCGCTAGCTAACATTACGTGTATGATCTTATTATTCGTATTTCAGAGCCATATGCTTTGCTAGTTATAGCCTAATATTAGCTAGCTAACATTGAACCTGGTTGGTTAGCTACCTGCATATTCATTCAGGTTAGTAACGTCATGAGTTGGGATTATGGTTCATTGTTTATCTAGCAGAGAGGTTGGAAAGGGTTGGAAAGGAGCGATGGGCGGGATTTCCAACCGCTCAACTCCGCTCACATACTCTGGTAGAAGCTACATGTCTTAACAAAAGACTCCACTATGTAAGTAACCATTTCAATAGAATGTCATTTGCAAAAACTGTTGATAGACGTAGCTGGTAAATTTGCTCTGGCTATCTATTCCAATTTCAGAGCACTGTCATCTGAGTGTGCCAGAGCGCTGAATAACTGACGACTTTACGAACGCTCAACACTTGTTGAATATGGCCGGTGTCAGTAAACATTGGCAAAAAAGTGTAAATTGTTGCCAACAGCACAGTTGCAGTCACCAGTGCTCTGGATAACATAAAAGCAGCATAACCAGCTCTGCTACAGTGAGTAATGATCAGTGAGCTGTTCTCTAATTTGTGTCTGGAAGTAGCTAGCAAGCTAGCCAACGTTAGCCAATTAGCTTTGGTGCTTGACTGCTGTTAGTACAGAACGCTCGGATCAACCCTTACAGACGTGGGTGGGGCTAAAGCTTAAGAGGGTGTGAACGATGCTGAATGGTTGTAGACAAAGAAGAGCTCTCCGGTAGGTAGCAAAACATTCAAAGTGAGGTTACAAGTTTATCAACTTTAGAAGCAGAATTACTTTCTCATTGTTCCTCAAATGCAGTGCATGATATACCATGTTGTAGCTCTGTGTCTCTGCTTTTATCCAAAGTAAAAAACACAATTTCAAATTTTGCTACATAAGACCAAATCATGCGGTCAGTCACAAATACATTATGCTCCTGTTGGTCAATTTCTTCAACAGGTCATCAGGTTCATCAATTCTCAAACGTAGTAGAAAGGAAACACAGACTCTTTGTTTCAGTATTAAGATTATATTTAGTAATGCAATTGCAGGCAGAAGTTAGTACAGAGTACAGTATATATATAGTAGCTCTCTCCCAGGTTCTGCGAGGTGTCTAAGACAATCCTCTACCTTTTATAACTTCTCGTACATTTCATGAAAAGCATCGGGTCATAGAAAAGTGACCTTCACAATAAGAAGATGTAAGCATCTTTCGGCATGATGTGATTTCACTCAGGTCTGCAGCTGCAGAAAACCAAGCAGATAATACGAGAGGCCGACTGGGGGAGCAGGTGCGTGGGCGGCTTCCTCTGTCTGATAGTGTCTGCAGGGCACAGCTTAAAACAAGCTTTAGCACACACACAAATACCTCTTTAGAGGAGACCTTGCAGTTTAATATTTCATAACACACTCATGCTGTATCATTTCATAACAATTTATTAATCACTATTAATTAACCTTTTAAGGGTACATACATACATACATACATACATACATACATACATACATACATATATACATACATACATACATACATACATACATACATACATACAGTACCAGTCATAAGATTGGACACACCTACTCATTCCAGGGTTTTTCTTTATTTTTACTATTTTCTACATTGTAGAATAGTGAAGACATCAAAAAAAATAATGATAACACATATGGAATCATGTAGTAACCAAAAAAAGTGTTAAACAAATCAAAATATATTTTATATTTGACATTCATCAAAGTAGCCACCCTTTGCCTTGATGACAGCTTGCCATTGTCCAGATATGTCCTCACTGTCAACACACCATTTGATCAGCCATATGTGTCCAACACCAGACTGCAGTTATTGCTTTCACCAGCTCTTAGTTTGTCTGATCAAAATATGATATAGTGTCTTCTAAAACCTTTAATGTAAGTGCATTGTCATGGAGCACATGTCCATGACTTGTAGACAATGAAACAAATTATTGGTTGGAAAAATACTCTTTATTGTATCTCTTCAAGATATAGCCAAGAATCCTGAAACAAAAGTGATTGTTGGATTGCTTAACGCATTCCGTTTGCCAACAATACTTTGACATAAGGCGCCAAAGTCGTGCGTTTGTTTTGCACGCCAGTTACTAAAACAATGTAACTTGTTCACAATGTTTCTACCGTTGCCCATTTAAACGTACATGCTCTAACAATGTGAAATATATTGTTAGAATAACGATCGAAGTGTTGGCAGAGTATAATCATACCATTTATCCCACCTCGCTGCGCAGTTTCCTTGTTGTGTACGGTGTACATTACGCATTAGGCAAATTAGTCTACGAGTCATGGAGGAACATGTATTGGTTGACGGGAATAACCAAAGTCATGAATTATCGCGGGGGTGAATTACTTAATAAGTTATGGCACAAGTTATTGATGTGTGTGTTTATGTAAAACTGTTGTTTATGATGTTATATGTCCATGGGAAATTACGCATTTATGGTTGTAATGTCATGATGGAACATTCCTAGCTGAAGATAGTTCCTGGAAAGAGTACTTAGGTGCTCAGTTGGGTTTTGCCTGGGGGAGAGCTGGCTGGGTAATTAACAGGTTGTCTGTAGAGTTGTACCTGAGTTTTGTTATAGGCAAACAGTTTATACTGAGAATGTTTGATATATGCAAGTCTTGTTTGTTATTTTCTGTACAAAGTGTATTGGCCAATTAGTCCTGCACTTGTTTATATTGTAAATAAAAGCCTCTAAGAGAGGTGAACCAGAACATCCTGTCTGTCTTCTCATTGTCTGATCCATTGCTTCGCTTTCTTCTTCAAATGCATAATGCTGAACTACGTTTTTGTGCTTCATTTCTGTTTGTTCATGAATGCGCTAAAAGTGCAGACCATTTCTGAATCGATCTATCTGCAGCCACCAGAAAACGGTCCTGCTTCCAACCATATTCTGGCAGTGGAAGTCAGAGCAGAGAATAGTTATTCAGCAGTCTGTCGGGGAACATGTGGATCTTTGAGGGGATATGAGAGCACACATGCCTGGCCACTGTGAAACATGTGTTTCCAAAAATGTGTTTGCATTCTGTTCACTTTTGAATTCCATGTGGAGAAAGGCACACATGCTTGCATATTTGACCATAGACATGCCAGTGGTGGTCATTGCAGTTTAAGATGAGGTAGGATGATAATTATTTTTATGAACATGGCCTTATTTAAATCACAGCATATTGGATGACTGCCATTCATATTCCATTCACCCAGCTCAATGTATCATAACTGAGTTTAGGCTACTATATATTACTAAAATGTTCCCTGTAACCATCATGAGATTTCTACAACCTAGCCTATGAATGAAAGTTTACAACGTAGAGAATTCTGAGCAATCAAGGTGACAGACAGTGACACATTCAATAAAGCCTGCATCTAGCTGATCTAGGAAGTAATCAGTAGTCCAACAATTGCAAATGTGAATTTCTGTTGGACAAATTAAGGTATTTTAATCTCTGTTTCATTCTGTTTTTTTCAGTTTATGAAACGTTTCAATAGAATCGGCGGAATGAATACACCCCTGATCACACGCAAACACAGTTCACTTTAATAGCAGCCACATAAAAACAGCGTGATCACCTTGCTTGTTATATATATAAGCATTTCCTTACACCCACAATAACATCTGCTAACCATGTGTATGTGACCAATACAATTTTTATTTGATTTGATTCCTCCTCGCAACTATCTACGTGCTCTCATCCTCTCACATTTTCCCTTCGCTTGTGCACGACACATGCCAAACCTTCACATCATAACCGCTACACATAGCCTATATTGTTGTCGTCATAGTTAGCATCGCTACTAGAACTAATGCCTTAGTAAACCCGCTAGCTACAATCATGCAGTACAGTGTATAGTAAGAAAACGTAGCAGTACACCAGTGGGCCCCGGTGGCAATAAAGTATTGAATCCAAAAGCTTACCTTGACTTGGAAGAGTTCCAGTGTATAGCCATAGCCAGCTAGCTAACATAGCATCCATCTCTGTTTGAGCTGGGTGTTTGAGTAGGCTAAACTAGCAAGCTGCATTTTCTAGCTATGTGATTTGTTTTTTTAAAGCTATCTCTCTCTCTCTCAAAACTGTTCAAATATTGTATTTTTCTCTCTTTGAGTCAACTACTCACCAGGTTATGCACTGCAGTGCTAGCTATCTGTATCTTATGATTTTCAGTACTAGAGTCATTCTATGATATTTTGATTGGGTGGAAAACATGTCAGTTCAGGCTGCAAGAGCTTGGATAGGTTGGAGGATGTACTTCGGAAGTTGTTGTTTTTTTCACCTTTATTTAACCAGGTAGGCCAGTTGAGAACAAGTTCTCGTTTACAACTGCGACCTGGCCAAGACAAAGCAAAGCAGTGCGACAAAAAAAAACACAGTTACACATGAGAATAAACAAACGTACAGTCAATAACACAAAAGAGAATCTATTTACAGAGTGTGCAAATGTAGTGCAAAATGCAGTAAGGTTAGGAAGGTAGGACAATAAATAGGCCAAAATAAGTTACAAATTAGAATTAACACTGGAGTGTTAGATGTGCAAATGATGATGTGCAAATAGAGATACTGGAGTGCAAAATGAGCGAAAATAATAAATATGGGGATGAGGTAGTAGGGTGGGCTATTTACAGAAGGGCTATATACAGGTGCAGTGATCGATAAGCAGCTCTGACAGCTGATGCTTAACGCTAGTGAGGGAGATAGGAACCTCTAGCTTCAAGGATTTTTGCAATTCGTTCCAGTCATTGGCAGCAGAGAACTGGAAGGAATGGCGGCCAAAGGAGGTGTTGGCTTTGGGGATGACCAGTGAAATATACCTGCTGGAGCGCATGCTACGGGTGGGTGTTGCTATGGTGACCAGCGAGTTGAGATAAGGCGGGGATTTACCTAATAAAGACTTATAGATGACCTGGAGCCAGTGGGTTTGGTGACGAATATGTAGTGAGGGACAGCCAACGAGAGACTACAGGTCGCAGTGGTGGGTAGTATATGAGGCTTAGGTAACAAAACGGATGGCACTGTGATAGATTACATCCAATTTGCTGAGCAGAGTGTTGGGAGGCTATTTTGTAAATGACATCGCCAAAGTCAAAGATCGGTAGGATGGTCAGTTTTACAAGGGCATGTTTGGCAGCATGAGTGAAGGAGGCTTTGTTGCGAAATAGGAAGCTGATTCTAGATTTCATTTTGGATTGGAGATGGTTAATGTGAGTCTGGAAGTTGAGTTTACAGTCTAACCAGACACCTAGGTATTTGTAGGTGTCCACGTATTCTAAGTCAGACCCGTCGAGAGTAGTGATCATTGTCCGGTGGGCGGGTGCGGGCAGCGTTCGATTGAAAAGCATGCATTTAGTTTTACTAGCATTTAAGAGCAGTTGGAGAGTGTTGTATGGCATTGAAGCTTGTTTGAAGGTTAGTTAACACAGTGTCCAAAGAGGGGCCAGATGTATACATAATGGTGTCGTCTGCATAGAGATGGATCAGAGAGTCACCAGCAGCGAGAGCGACATCGTTGATGTATATAGAGAATAGGGTTGGCCCAAGAATTGAACCCTGTGGCACCCCCATAGAGACTGCCAGAGGACCGGACAATAGGCCCTCCGATTTGACACACTGAACTCTGTCTGAGAAGTAGTTGGAGAACCAGGCAAGGCAGTCACTTGAGAAACCAAGGCTGTTGAGTCTGCCAATAAGAATGCGGTGATTGACAGAGTCGAAAGCCTTGGCCAGGTTGATGAAGGCGGCTGCACAGTACTGTCTTCTATCGATGGCGGTAATGATATCGTTTAGTACCTTGAGCGTAGCTGAGGTGCACCCATGACCAGCTCGGAAACCAGATTGCATAGCAGAGAAGGTATGGTGGGATTCGAAGTGGTCAGTGATCTGTTTATTAACTTGGCTTTCGAAGACTTTAGAAAGGCAGGGCAGGATGGATATAGGTCTATAACAGTTTGGGTCTAGAGTGTCTCCCCCTTTGAAGAGGCAGATGACCGCGGCAGCTTTCCAATCTCTAGGGATCTCAGACGATACGAAAGAGAGTTTGAACAGGCTAGTAATTGGGGTTGCAACAATTTTAGAAAGAAAGGATCCAGATTGTCTAGCCCAGCAGATTTGTAGGGGTACAGATTTAGCAGCTCTTTCAGAACATCAGCTGTCTGGATTTGAGTGAAGGAGAAGCAGGGGGGGGGGCTTGGGCAGATTTGATCCTGACTTCCCTGAAAAGTTGCATATCGCGGGGGCTATTCGATGCTAATGCAGTGCGCCACAGGATGTTTTTGTGTTGGTCAAGTGCAGTCAAGTCTGGGGTGAACCAAGGGCTATATCTGTTCTTAGGTTTCAAGATGGCGTAACAGTGCGGACGTGTTTTTTTGTTTGTCCCGTCTCATGTCCCGTGTAAATAGTTTGTAATTAGTCATTCTTTCCATATATTTTATTATTCCCCATATATTTCTCCTGCAACCCGCCTCACCCAACGTGAAACGGATCTAATATCTTTATTTCATAATTTAACTGAACCGCCTTCAGAAGCTAGCCTGCTAGCTAGCTTGCTAACTAGCTACTAGCCATTGCTAACCACTGCTAGCGGTCCTCACCACTGCTCGGTTGGAGTGGTGTAAAGCCGCCGCCATTGGACTCTGGAGCAGCGCCAACGCGTTCTCTGGAGTGATGAATCACGCTTCACCATCTGGCAGTCCGACGGATGGATCTGGGTTTGGCGGATGCCAGGAGAACACTACCTGCCCCAATGCATAGTGCCAACTGTAAAGTTTGGTGTAGAAGGAATAATGGTCTGGGGCTGTTTTCATGGTTCGCGCTAGGCCCCTTATTTCCAGTGAAGGGAAATCTTAACGCTACAGCATACAATGACATTCTAGACGATTCTGTGCTTCCAATTTTGAATCAACAGTTTGGTGAAGGCCCTTTCCTGTTTCCGCATGACAATGCCCCCGTGCACAAAGCGAGGTCCATACAGAAATGGTTTGTCAAGATCAGTGTGGAAGAACATGACTGGCCTTCACAGATACCTGACCTCAACCCCATCGAACACCTTTGAGTTGAATTGGAACGCAGACTGCGAGCCAGGCCTAAATGCCCAACATCAGTGCCCGACCTCACTAATGCTCTTGTGGATGAATGGAAGCAAGTCCCCGCAGCAATGTTCCCAGACGAGTGGTGGCTGTTATAGCAGCAAAGGAGGTACCAACGGCATATTAATGCCCATGATTTTGGAAAGAGATGTATAACAGCCGCCACTGTGGAGTTAAAGTATTCAGTAAATTATTAGCCAACATTGGAGTCACAATTAATGATAGTTCTAGAAGTTGGCAGTTAAGAGCATGAGGTGAAGCTTATTCAGATAATCATCTGCTGCCATGGATAATAAACCTCACTGTCAGGCACATTTATTCAATATTAATCCATTATTTTAATGGCACCTCAAGATTTCTACTGGCATTGTTTCTTCTGGCATTCCTTGGCATTGTCCTCAGTGAATTTCATAAAACTAGTGAAACATTAAAAAAGTTATCCTTTTTAGATAAAACTATACTAAATATAGTTACATGTCACCACATAATTGATTAAAACACACTGTTTTGCAATGAAGGTCCACAGTAGCCTCAGCAGCACTCTGTAGGGTAGCACCATGGTGTAGCCGGAGGACAGCTAGCTTCTGTCCTCCTCTGGGTATATTGACTTCAATACAAAACCTAGGAGGCTCATGGTTCTCACCCCTTTCCACAAGCACAAAAAGCTTATTTCTCTCCAATTTTGTGCACAAATCTGTTTACATCCCTGTTAGTGAGAATTGTTCCTTTGCCAAGATAAGCCATCTACCTGACAGGTGTGGCATATTAAGAAGCTGATTAAACAGCACGATAATTACACAGGTGCACCTTGTGCTGGGGACAGTAAAAGGCCACTCTAAAATGTACAGTTTTGTCACACACGACAATGCCACATACTGTATGTCTCAAGTTTTGAGGGAGCATGCAATTGGCATGCTGACTGCAGGAATGTCCACCAGAGCTGTTGCCAGAGAATGTAATGTTTTTCGTAAGCGTTTTAGAGAATTTGGCAGTACGTCCAACCGGCCTTACAACCACGCCAGCCCAGGACCTCCACATCCGGCTTCTTCACCTGCGGGATCATCTGAGACCAGCCACCCAGACAGCGGATGAAATGTAGTAGTATTTCTGTCAGTAATAAAGCCCTTTTTGTGGGGGAAAACTAATTCTGATTGGCAGGTCCTGGCTCCTCAGTGGGTGGGCCTATGCCCTCCCAGGCCCACCCATGGCTGCGCCCCTGCCCAGTCGTGAAATCCATAGATTAGGGCCTAATGAATTTATTTTAATTGACTGATTTCCTTATATGAACTGTAACTCAGTAAAATCGTTAATTGTTCTGTGTTGCGTTTATATTTCTGTTCAGTATAGTATAGCAAACGAGTTCAGTTGCTTATGCATCACCAATAATAAAGGTTTTGCCATCACCAATAATAAAGGTTTTGGCATCTCCTAGTGGTATCTTAAAATCCATTCTGGTGTGTGTTTTCAGTCCAGGGACCACAGGTGGACATGTGGGTACCACTTTAAATGAACTACTTATTTAGCATGACATAGACGCTTCACAAATAATCTACGCTTATCATACTGTATGAATGGTGTATAAAGAATGACATAACAGCTTCCTACGTAGGGTGAATTGACAAATATTATATAACCAACTGTTACTTCCCAAAAAGGCACAGCTACCTAAAGTATTTTAAAGATGCTCAGGTCTGGTGCCACCCCCCTACTGCCATTGTGGCCTTGAGCAAGGCATTTAACCTCTATACTGCTACAAGGGTAATGCTCGAACGCTGACACTGCTGCTCCCAGCCTGTTGCTCAAATAGCATGGTCACATGGTAGAATGGACAAATAAGGATCTAAAAGGGGACTTATATAAATGTGGTGTTATGAGTGATACTGCAACACTCAAAGGTGTTATGACTGGTTTCATAAAGGTGGTGTGCATACACCCTTCAAATCAATCATTTGTACCCTGTAAACATGTATTACAAGCTTGACCAGCAGAGCAGCTTAGAACGTAACATGCAGCTATGAGAGAACATCCGATTTTATTCTGTTAAAAGAAACAAACATTGAATGAATGGGCCATTTATCTGTAACAGTCTGGATGACGTAAGTATAATGTGATTTGGTCAATAAAGGAATAACTGCTATCACTTCAGAAAAGAGGTATGTAGTATCATAATTATAATGTACTCAACCCTTTTTACCAGTCCCAAGAGCACCCTAAGAAATACGACTGATTTATCACTGATGCATTAATGTCCTAAGTGATGCTAAACCAGGCTTATTTTCTATGCCAGTAACCCATTTTTTGTCCCCAATTCAACTGCCTGGGGCCAAGTACCAAAACACAGGGTGCATCTCAATAATGTTAAGTGGCTGCCTCCTCTCTTCTTTCCTCACTATTTGCACTGATCTGAAATCAATAAGTAGCAATATAGGAGGTATATTGGGGGATTTGCTTTCACCTGTCCCGTAGCAGTGCATGGATGATGGGTTTGATTCCCACTGGGGCCACCTATACAAAAAATGTATGCGCACATACAGTTTGGATAAAAGTGTCTACTTAATAGCACATAGAACAGTATACAGTGCATTCTGAAAGTATTCAGATCCCTTGACTTTTTCCACATTTTGTTACGTTAAAGCATTATTCTAAAATGTATTAAATAAAAAATAATCCTCATCAATCTACACACAATACCCCATAATGACAAAGCAATTTGTTTTTTTGCAAATGTATTGAAAATAAAAAACAGAAATACCTTATTTACAAAAGTATTCAGACCCTTTGCTATGAGACTCAAAATTGAGCTCAGGTGCATCCTGTTTCCATTGACCATCCTTGAGATGTTTCTACAACTTGGAGTCCACCTGTGGTAAATGCAATTGATTGGACATGATTTGGAAAGGCACACACCTGTCTATACAAGGTCCCACAGTTGACAGTGCATGTCAGAGCAAAAACCAAGCCATGAGGTCGAAGGAATTGTCCTTAGAGATAAGAGACAGGATTATGTCGAGGCCCAGACCTGGGGAAGGGTACCAAAACATTTCTGCAGCATTGAAGGTCCCCAAGAACACAGTGGCCCCCATCATTCTTACATGGAAGACGTTTGGAACCACCAAGACTCTTCCTAGAGCTGACTGGGGTGAAGGTTCACCTTCCAACAGGACAACGACCCTAAGCACACAGCCAAGACAACGCAGGAGTGGCTTCGGGACAAGTCTTTGTATGTTCTTGAGTGGCCCAGCCAGAGCTCGGACTTGAACCCGATCGAACATCTCTGGAAAGACCTGAAAATAGCGGTGCAGCGACTCTCCCCATCCAACCTGACAAAAGCTTGAGAGGATCTGCAGAGAAGAATCGGAAAAACTCCCCAAATACAGGTGTGCCAAGCTTGTAGCGTCATACCCAAGAAGACTCGAGGCTGTAATCGCTGCCAAAGGTGTTTCAACAAAGTACTGAGTAAAGGGTCTGAATACTTATGTAAATGTGATATTTCAGTTGTTTGTTTTTTAATAAATGTGCAAAAATTTCTAAAATCCTGTTTTTGCTTTGTCATTATGGGGTATTGTGTGTAGATTAATGAGGGGGGAAAACAATTTATTACATTTTAGAATAAGGCTGTAACGTAACAAAATGTGGAAAAAGTCAAGGGGTCTGAATACTGTATATTATATCAGTGCAGTAGGATAGAAGACTAGGGAAAAAAGCTACTTTAGACTATTGAGATGCACACAAAGATAGTCCCTCAGCCAGTCTTTTCCTTGACTGCTTCCAGTCCTGTCCTCCTCTTCATATTGGTGAAGAGCAGCAAAAAGTTAACCACATAGGTTGAGACGCAGACCACGCAGAAATCTCCCAGAATGAAGGCAAGCACTCCGGCTAGGTATAGCGATCCAGCCATGGACACCCAGGAGGACAAGACCAGGAGGAACGCTGACCTACTGGACACAGACTGACCTGCAGGCAAAATAGATAGTGAATGTTGGTGTATGTGTCCCAAATGGTAGCATATTCTATATATACTGCACTATTTTTGACCAGAGCCCTATGGGTCCCCATCTGGTCAAAAGTAGTGCAAAATGGGAATAGGGTGCCATTTGAGACGCCCCCAGTGAGTATGGAGACAGTATAGCATCCCTGAATAGCATAACATAATCAGAATGGGGAACTGTCGTGGGTGTCTGAAATGTTGTATAATCCTATATGCCAGGGTTGGGATTCATTCCACAAATTCAATTCTAATTCCATTTAAATTCAATTTAAATTCCAGGTCAGTCTTCAGAGAATTCAGAGAGAATTAAATTACTCTCAACTCCAACATTAACTCCAGTAATTTAATTCCATAAACTCAAATTAAATTCCCCCGGGCTTTAAGGCTGAACATGTCACTGTTCAGACAGCCTAGCTATACTGGAAATATAGACATACAAGTTGAAATAATTTAATACAAATCCTTCAGTCCATTTTTTATAGTAAGTGCATTAATTCCGTTAAATGGGAAATGTACAAATATTGAATTTTACAACTTAAATTCAAATTCTAACAGAACAGTCTAATTCCAATTCCATAATTTGAAGATCATTGAAACTCAAATTGAACTCAACTGAAATTCTCCACTTAATTAGCAAATTCAAGAATTGAATTGGAATTGACCCCAACCCTGGTACAGTATATGCATACTAGAAAGCACTTGATAAGAATTTCTCACGTATGGCCTAGTGATAATTCCAAATAATCAACCAATATAAAATATATATTGACCCCAACCCAGGAAGATTAGCCCAGTAAGATTAGCTGTCATCATGGTGTCAGCTAATGATGATCTAAATAAAGATCAGATGATACAACAGTAGAGGATAGTGTTAAGGGGGAAAAAGACATCTCAACTCGCAAGAGAGTAGCCTACATAGAGTATTTGACCTACCCAGAGCCAGTTGCAATGTGTAGAAAATGATCCCCAGCAGACTGTTTGGTTGATTCAGTGCACTGTCTTTAGCAAAGAAGAACTGCACAAGCCCAAAACCACGTCCCCATCTGACAAAAAAAGAGGCAAAACACAACGTTTTGTCATGCATTATGTGATTATAAGCATGATACAAGCATGACATTGTGTGGCATCAGTACAGCTTTTAAATAAAAATAATAGATTTTTGTGACTGTGTAGGCCTATATTTATTAATACTATAATGCACTGTATCATATCTGTCATGTGTGAATTGTTTGTCTAATCTGAATGCCACAATTTAATTCAAGATGATACCAAAGACTAAACCACACACCCAGGCTATAGAATAGTAAATAAGGATTTGTTTTTAAGTGACTTGCCTAGTTAAATAACGGTTCAATAAATAAATAAATGTTTAAAAAAAGATTATAAAAACTATGTCATAACAATGGACTGTCTTTGGTATCGCCTTGACTAAGATTAAGCTAACAAAAATAAGTTGCAGGTCATGAAAATAAATAAAAACAAAAAAACTGATCAGGAACCGTGCAGTGCAGTCAGTGCTGCCCCGATTGTTTTAGGCTGTACGTGGCATTGAGAGGGGGGTGGAGGTTTTACTCCGGCCAAAATCTGTCCACGAAAATAACCATGAAGTGAGGAATTTCTGTATGGAGGTTAATGAGGTTGAATTTGGAAAACAACACATGTACTGGCTAACTTATTACGTGAGGCTTATTTAATCGAATATAAGATTCGTAATTGTTAGGTTTTTACGAATGCACTGATACGTGGACGCACGTGGCATTTCGGCAACTTAAGAAAACTACTTTCACACGCGTATCTGCCTCTCATTGGCTAGAATGGTCCCACCTGATCTCTCCTCCCGCCTGCCTTCCATCTTTGAGGTCATGTATTTTATTGTTAGAATGGTCACTCGACTATCTTTGAAATATAATATTTACCTAGGAATTCTAGAAACAACGTTGTCTATTCGTTTGCTACGGAACATTTAATTTAAGCTACTGGAAGAATTCAGTTTAACACGCTGGTTGGGTTATAAAAGTGCGTTAATTGCCGAACATCGCACACATATAGGCCTAGGATACTAATACATCTGGAAACGGCTTCAAAACACACCAATAAACTATAGGACTATGCATGAAGAAAATACATTATCCACTATTTTACCTTGAGGTAAAAACTTTAGAGCAGCTCACAGAATCTCCCAGGTCGCACATCGCCCGATACTCAGGGTCCCTCTCTCTCGAAATCTCAACATGCAGAGCATAAAATGACAAAGACAAACCTAAGATACAAAGAAACAAACGTGTTCTTCTCTCCCATTTGGGAACCCCACTGCAACCATTCGATTCCATATTCTATTGTCTTTCAATTAAGTTATTATAGCCTACTACGGACAACCTTTTTATTCCCGGCTGGTCGCCAGTCAGAGTCGACTTGTGTGTCGTGAACAACATTCGTGGGAGCAACAATATTGGAATCGGCAGTTCGCATTCAAAATAAAAGCCCCCACAAATAGTGGAATCATGTCACAATTGGATCATGCTTAACAATGTTGGAATATTATTATATAAATTCATCAAAAGACAATTATTAGTTAATTAGACCAAGACAAAATCTCTTGAAATCGCACAGTGGATGTACATAGGGAGTTAACAGCTATGCCAGTCCATCATTGTTTGTCTTTGAAGCGGTTGGATTCTCAACTAAAGTATATTATGGAATGGCATTTTATTTCACACTGGAAATAAACAGGATAAGCAAAAAATGTTGGTGTATGTGTCCCAAATGGTAGCATATTCTATATAAAAATTCCTTCAATAAGAGCTAGATATGACGCTAATATTCTATATACTGTACACTGAACAAAAATATAAAAACCCAACTTGTTGATCACATGTTTCATGAGCTGAACTAAAAGATCCCAGAAATGTTCCATACGCAGAAAAAGCTCATATCTCTAATTTTTTGTGCAGAAATGTGTTTATTTCCCTGTAAGTGAGCATTTCTCCTTTGCCAAGATAATCCATCCACCTGACAGGTGTGGCATATCAAGAAGCTGATTAAACAGCATGATCATTACACAGGTGCCCCTTGTGCTTTGGACAATAAAAGCCCACTCTAAAATGCCACAGATGTGTCAAGTTTTGAGGGAGAGTGAAATAGGCATGCTGACTGCAGGAACGTCCACCAGAGCTGTTGCCAGAGAATTTAATGTTAATTTCTCTACTATAAGCCGCCTCCAACATCGTTTCAGAGAATTTGTCAGTACGTCCAACCGGCCTCACAACCGCAGACTACGTATCTGGCGTCGTGTGGGCGAATGGTTTGCTGATGTCAACATTGTGAACAGAGTGATCCCATGGTGGTGGTGGGGTTAAAGGCAGGCATAAGGCAGACAACGAACACAATTGGATTTTATCGATGGCAATTTGAATGCTCAAAAATACCATGATGAGATCCTGAGGCCCATTCTCTTATGGTATCTGTGACCAAAAGATGCATATCTGTATTTCCCAGTCATGTGTAATCCATCGATTAGGGCCTAGTGAATTTATTTCAATCGACTGATTTCCTCATATGAACTGTAACTCAGTAAAATCAATAAAATTGTTGCATGTTGCGTTTATATTTTTGTTCATCGTAGTTGTGTTCTGTGGGTGTCAATGAGTAGGCTGATACCCCATTTCATGGGTGCGCAATCCATATGTTGGGCTGTACAGTGAATATAAATATGCCCCCAATGCAATTCTGACTTCACATATACCGAACAAAAATATAAATGCAACAGGCAAACATTTCAAATATTTTACTGAGTTACAGTTCATATAAGGAAATCAGTCAATTGAAATAAAATCATTACATTTACAGATGCTCTTATCCAGAGCGAATTACAGTTAGTTAGTGCATACATGTTCATACTTTCTTTGTACTGGTCCCCCGTGGGAATCGAACCCACAACCCTGGCGTTGCAAGTGCCATGCTTTACCATCTGAGCTACACGGGACTACTAAGCCGCCTCCAACGTCGTTTTGGAGAATTTGGCAGTACGTCCAACTGGCCTAGCAACTGCAGACCACGTGTATGGCGTCATGTGGGCGAGCGGTTTGCGGATGTCAACGTTGTGAACAGAGTGCCCCATGGTGCAGGTGGGGTTATGGTATGGGCAGGCATAAGCTACGGACAATGACCACAATTGCTTTTTTTGATGGAAATTTGAATGCACAGAGATGCCGTGATGACATCCTGGGGCCCATCATCGTGCCATTCATCCACCTCCATCACCTCATCTGCTGCCATTACCTCATTAGACTGTGATCTATGGATTTCACATGACTGGAAATACAGATATGCATCGGTTGGTCACAGATGTCTTAACAAAAAGGTAGGGGTGTGGATCAGAAAACCAGTCAGTTTCTGGTCTGAGCACCATTTACCGAGACACATCTCCTTCACATAGAGTTGATCAGGCTCTTGATTGTGGCGTCTGGAATGTTGTCCCACTCCTCTTCCATGGTTGTGCGAAGTTGCGGGATATTGGCGGGAACTGGAACACGCTGTTGTACACGTCGATCCAGAGCATCCCATATATGCTCAATGGGTGACATCTCTGGTGAGTATGCATGCCATGGAAGAACTGGGACATTTGTAACTTCCAGGAATTGTGTACAGATCCTTGCAACATGGGCTGTGCATCAGTTTCAATTTTAGCTTTTATTTTGAAGGGGACCACCGATTCCACAATTGTTTCTCACGCAAATGTTGTTCACAACACACTGGTCGATTGGACGGCTATGCAGATGTTACGCCAGAGGTGTTACAGAATTCCACGAAGAAAAACACATTCACATGCCATTGCCTCCTGGGTGCGGACTTTGATAGCTGTAGCGGGGATGTGGGCCGTTTACACAGCCTACACTTTGCTTTCCAAATTAGGTTATGGGGGTTGCGTATGAGTGGACACAACGCTGCCTGCTCTTTTTTTCAGGCACAAAATAATTGATAGTTTATTTCGATATTCTGTATCACACGCTTTAGCCTACAATGCCAATGCGCTTTTTATTGTGAGCCCCAGATAGCCGAGTGCGATTTTTGTGGATGTGATGATGCTGCCTCAGAGAGGGCAGTGCCTGTGCTGTATGCCATGATATACTGTGTCTGTAGTTGCAGTAGCAAAAAAGTTTCATTACAACCTGTGTTGTGATAATTGCATTGTTTGCGCTATAACCTGTTAGTTCATATGCCTTGACACCGTGATATATAGACCTAATGGCCGAGACATGAATAAGACACAGCGGCAGAATAAATTCAACTACAGCTTTGTTTCTCCACAAGACCGGAGAGCAACATCTGTCGCTGAAGTCCACAACACATATTTCACGTAACAAACCGTTTACACGACCTACAGCATGGTCAAGCAAGTTAGTTTCCGACATTTTCGGACTACTAAAAAAATATTGATTTAGAACCAGGGACACTTACTGCAAGTTGAAAAGAAAACGGGCGCTACATACACTATTCCAGCACCATTTCAACTGAGAGGAAATATGCATTATTTTGCTTTTTCCCTTGGTAATTGTTTTTGGGCCTCAATGAATACACGCCACTGAGTTGCTGTGATGGTAATTAGATCAGGCAAGTTTGTCAAAGGAGCTACAAGCGTATGTTAGGGGGAAATTATGCTGAAGTTTAGATGGGACATAACATCCATGTTTAACACACACAGTAGTATCCTAAGTTGAGTACGCTAGCTTCGTCTGTTACACAGGGAGGGGACTCATCCAACCCGTCCCCAGCACAGGACAACAAGGAGAGGCTGAATAAATTAGCTCCTGCGTGAACACAACTTGAGTAAGTTGCATTGGTTGTAAGCCGCCAAATATTAAGGTCAAGTTTATTCGAGACTTAAGTAATGGTGGCTACCTAGCTATAGTAAAAGCCTCGACGTGAAGCTGGCTATAACATTTGAAGTTCGTTTTAAACGTCCCATGCGTTGTTAGCTAACGTTTACTTAACTAGCTAACCCTTCTTAAACTATTATCACCCTCGCTCATATCATATGCATTTTTAGCTATTGAAGTATTTCTCTGAAGTATTTCTCTGCCATCGACCTGTATAGTATAGTTAACCATGCACCATCCACCAATGTATAGTGTACATATTCAGCCATCCACCCATACTATGCAATGTCGTTCTGGCATTTTGCACCTGCCCTATGTTTTGTTGTAGCTGCTTGACAAAGAAATGTTCCCCTCGGGGATCAATAAAGTACCTACCTACCTGCCTACCTACCAACCTACCTACCTACCTATAACTGTATCTAATGACGTTCTACTCAGTATGCTCCTTAAACTCATTTCCTGTAAACCCTTCTCCCTCATACTGGATCTTAGCCTCTCTCTTTCCCTCATACTGCCCACACAGTACATGCTCCACCGTCTCTGTTTCCTGACAATAATCACACTTTCCTGTTGGATGATTTCCTATAACATTTATACATGCTCCACTGTCTCTGTTTCCTGGCAATAATCACACTTTCCTGTTTGATGCTTACATTTCAAGTCTTATTCAACCGGCTGTGTCCTACCTTTAGTCTTGTAAAAATAGCCTCCTCTCTTCTCTCTTCCTGCCGTCCTCCCCTCCCTGACTTTCCTCTGTACTTGGAATAGATGTCTGCCCTTAGAATCTCTATTCCACTGCTCTTGCCATCATGGGTTTGTAGTACCTCATACAGCAGGTCTTGTCTGCTATGTGAGCTAAAGAGACTGCAGACTCATCAACACTACACATGAGTCGGAGCAAATAACTACTATGTCTGGCTTGACTTCCTTCACCCACTGCAAGGCCAACAGTACACCCATCAGCTCCACGGTATATATAGCCAGGTGATCTGTAATACGTTTCCTGACTGCCACCCCACATTCCTGCACTACAAATGCTGACCCAGTATGTCCTGTCCTTGGATCTTTTGAACCATCAGTGTAAATGGCCACAAAATCCTAATATACAGTATCCAGACGTCTATTAAACAAATCAGATGGATCAACCCCCCCCTCACTTCAATATCAACTACTGGAGGCGGGAGTAGCCATGGTGGGTTCACAGGAATAGCTACCATGAGGCTAAACTTCCGTCCATACAGTCCCATCTCCCTCGCCTGAGTATTACCCATCCACCCAAAGCTTGTGTTCTGACCTCGCTCATGTTCCCAGCATGCCTGTAGAATCCCTTTTGCCGGATGACACACCTGATGTCCCTGTAGGTTGACCCAATAATTAATTGCCAGCTGCTGTCTCCTAATCTGCAATGGCATATCCCCCATCCCCACATGTAGTGCAGACACTAGGGAGGTCCGAAACCCCCCACTACATATTCTGAGTCCTTGCCCCTGTATGACATCAAGTCTTTCCAGTGAGATCTGAGCTGCCGAACTATTCGCTCTACTGCAGCCATCATCAACTATATTCAGCCGCGGGTGGTGCTATTTATTTATTATTTTCTTGAGCAGATGGTTGGGGGGGGGGGCGCATAATAATTACAAATAATTTGTAGACAGCAAATTGACTGCAAGAAACCCAAACAGATATATCTGACTAAAACTTAATCATTTCAAACCTTGCTTACATTTGTGTACGATCACACATTTCTCTCTATTATCCATTGGAACTGATTTCTTTGTGTTTTTAGTCTGTTATGTCCAAGAAAATAAATAAATAGAATATACACTACTCAAAAAAATTAAGGGAACACTTAATCAACACAATGTAACTCCAAGTCAATCACACTTCTGTGAAATCAAACTGTCCACTTAGGAAGCAACACTGATTGACAATACATTTCACATGCTGTTGTGCAAATGGAATAGACAACAGGTGGAAATTATAGGCAATTAGCAAGACACCCCCAATAAAGGAGTGGTTCTGCAGGTGGTGACCACAGACCACTTCTCAGTTCCTATGCTTCCTGGCTGATGTTTTGGTCACTTTTGAATGCTGGCGGTGCTTTCACTCTAGTGGTAGCATGAAACGGAGTCTACAACCCACACGTGGCTCAGGTAGTGCAGCTCATCCAGGATGGCACTTCAATGCGAGCTGTGGCAAGAAGGTTTGCTGTGTCTGTCAGCGTAGTGTCCAGAGCATGGAGGCGCTACCAGGAGACAGGCCAGTACATCAGGAGACGTGTAGAAGGCCGTAGGAGGGCAACAACCCAGAAGCAGGACCGCTACCTCCGCCTTTGTGCAAGGAGGAGCAGGAGGAGCACTGCCAGAGCCCTGCAAAATGACCTCCAGTAGGCCACAAATGTGCATGTGTCTGCTCAAACGGTCAGAAACAGACTTCATGAGGGTGGTATGAGGGCCCGACGTCCACAGGTGGGGGTTGTGCTTACAGCCCAACACCGTGCAGGACGTTTGGCATTTGCCAGAGAACACCAAGATTGGCAAATTCGCCACTGGCGCCCTGTGCTCTTCACAGATGAAAGCAGGTTCACACTGAGCACATTTGACAGACATGACAGAGTCTGGAGACGCCGTGGAGAACGTTCTGCTGCCTGTAACATCCTCCAGCATGACCGGTTTGGCGGTGGGTCAGTCATGGTGTGGGGTGGCATTTCTTTGGGGGGCCGCACAGCCCTCCATGTGCTCGCCAGAGGTAGCCTGACTGCCATTAGGTACCGAGATGAGATCCTCAGACCCCTTGTGAGACCATATGCTGGTGCGGTTGGCCCTGGGTTCCTCCTAATGCAAGACAATGCTAGACCTCATGTGGCTGGAGTGTGTCAGCAGTTCCTGCAAGAGGAAGGCATTGATGCTATGGACTGGCCCGCCCGTTCCCCAGACCTGAATCCAATTGAGCACATCTGGGACATCATGTCTCGCTCCATCCACCAACACCACGTTGCACCACAGACTGTCCAGGAGTTGGCGGATGCTTTAGTCCAGGTCTGGGAGGAGATCCTTCAGGAGACCATCCGCCACCTCATCAGGAGCATGCCCAGGCGTTGTAGGGAGGTCATACAGGCACGTGGAGGCCACACACACTACTGAGCCTCATTTTGACTTGTTTTAAGGACATTACATCAAAGTTGGATCAAGCCTGTAGTGTGGTTTTCCACTTTAATTTTGAGTGTGACTCCAAATCCAGACCTCCATGGGTTGATAAATTTGATTTCCATTGATAATTTTTGTGTGATTTTGTTGTCAGCACATTCAACTATGTAAAGAAAAAAGTATTTAATAAGATTATTTCATTCATTCAGATCTAGGATGTGTTATTTTAGTGTTCCCTTTATTTTTTTGAGCAGTGTATATATATATACAGTGCTGCTCGAAAGTTTGTGAACCCTTTAGAATTGTCTATATTTCTGCATATATTTCTCCTAAAACATCAAGTCATAAAAGTAGATAAAGAGAACCCAATTAAACAAATGAGACAAAAATATTATACTTGGTAATTTATTTATTGAGGAAAATAATCCAATATTACATATCTGTGAGTGGCAAAAGTATGTGAACCTTTGCTTTCAGTTTCTGGTGTGACTCCCTTGTGCAGCAATAAATGCAACTAAACGATTCCGGTAACTGTTGATCAGTCCTGCACATCGGCTTGGAGGAACTTTAGCCCATTCCTCTCTACAGAACAGCTTCAAATCTGGGATGTTGGTGGGTTTCCTCACATGAACTGCTCGCTTCAGGTCCTTCTACAACATTTTGATCGGATTAAGGTCAGGACTTTGACTTGGCCATTCCAAAACATTAACTTTATTATTCTTTAACCATTCTTTGGTTGAACAACTTGTGTGCTTAGGGTAGTTGTCTTGCTGCGTGACCCACGTTCTCTTGAGACTCAGTTTGGACAGATGTCCTGACATTTTCCATTAGAATTCGCTGGTATAATTCAGAATTCATTGTTCCATCAATGGTGGCAAGCCGTCCTGGCCCAGATGTAGCAAATCAGGCCCAAACCATGATACTACCACCACGCCTTGCTCTTGGAGTGATCTTTGTTGGTCGACCACTCCTGGGGAGGGTAACAATGGTCTTCAATTTCCTCCATTTGTACACAATCTGTCACTGTGGATTGGTGGAGTCCAAACTCTTTAGAGATGGTTTTGTAACCTTTTCCAGCCTGATGAGCATCAACAACTCGTTTTCTGTGATCCTCAGAAATCTCCTTTGTTCATGCCATGGTACACTTCCACAAACATGTATTATGAAGATCAAACTTTGAGAGATCGCTGTTCTTTAAATACAACAGGGTTCCCACTCACACCTGATTGCCATCTCGTTGATTGAAAACACCTGACTCTAATTTCACCTTCAAATTAACTGCTTATCCTAGAGGTTCACATACTTTTGCCACTCACAGTTATGTAATATTGGATTATTTTCCTCAATAAATAAATGACCAAATATAATATTTTTGTCTCATTTGTTTAATTGGGTTCTCTTTATCTACTTTTAGGACTTTATGTTTTAGGTCATATGTATGCAGAAATATAGACAATTCTAAAGGGTTCACAAACTTTCAAGCACCACTGTATATATATTTGTTTTTTTAACTATTATTTTCTACATTGTAGAATAATAGTGAAGACATCAAAACTATGAATAACACATGGAATCATGTAGTAACCAAAAAAAGTAAATATATTTTAGATTCTTCAAAGTAGCCACCCTTTGCCTTGATGACTGCGTTGGACAATCTTGGCATTCTCTCAACCTGGAATGTTTTTCCAACAGTCTTGAAGGAGTTCCCACATATGCAGAGCACTTGTTGGCTGCTTTTCCTTCTCTCTGCGCTCCAACTCATCCCAAACCATCTCAATTGGGTTGAGGTCGGGTGATTGTGGAGGCCATGTCATCTGATGCAGCACTCCATCACTCTCCTTCTTGGTCAAATAGCCCTTACACAGCCTGGAGGTGTGTTGGGTCATTGTCCTGTTGAAAAACAAATCATAGTGCCACTAAGCGCAAACCAGATGGGATGACGTATCGATGCAGAATGCTGTGGTAGCCATGCTGGATATGTGTGCCTTGAATTCTAAATAAATCACAGACAGTGTCACCAGCAAAGCACCCCCACACATCACACCTACTTTCTACCAGTCTGAGAGCGCTACAGTAGGTCCTTCCTGCCGGCGGCTATTAGACTATTTAATACCTCACCTGGGTGCCGTGCCGTCGGCAACATAGACCTGGAACTGTTGGGGTGTTAGGACCTAGTTTAACAATTAGGCATTCATCCATCCGTGAGTAACTCTCTGGTCTGTTCTCACTCATTCACTCAGGACTTATTCATTCAGCACTCATTCATTCAGGACTGTATATACGTATTCATGTACAGTTGTTATATCATATCACATGCAATATTGTAAGTAATTCTTAGACTGAACTTAAGTAGTCATTCACTCAGGACTGCATATGAGTATCCTGTCAGTAGTATCTTTTTTTTTTCTTCATTGCATTTAGTATATCGAATGTGCAATATGTGCATTTATCTGTAATTAAACCCTGTATTTTAAGATTATTATTATTATTACCCTAAATTATATCTTATGCACATTTAGCTATTTAAGTATCTCTTCCTGTCATTTACCTGTACAGTTAATTTAACCATGCAAATATTAATTTACCTGTACATTTAACCAGACTGTATATTAAGTAAACTATTATTACCCTCACATACAGTGGGGAGAACAAGTATTTGATACACTGCCGATTTTGCAGGTTTTCCTACTTACAAAGCATGTAGAGGTCTGTATTTTTTATCATAGGTACACTTCAACTGTGAGAGACGGAATCTAAAACAAAAATCCAGAAAATCACATTGTATGATTTTTAAATAATTAATTTGCATTTTATTGCATGACATAAGTATTTGATCACCTACCAACCAGTAAGAATTCCGGCTCTCACAGACCTGTTAGTTTTTCTTTAAGAAGCCCTCCTGTTCTCCACTCATTACCTGTATTAACTGCACCTGTTTGAACTCGTTACCTGTATAAAAGACACCTGTCCACACACAATCAAACAGACTCCAACCTCTCCACAATGGCCAAGACCAGAAAGCTGTGTAAGGACATCAGGGATAAAATTGTAGACCTGCACAAGGCTGGGATGGGCTACAGGACAATAGGCAAGCAGCTTGGTGAGAAGGCAACAACTGTTGGCGCAATTATTAGAAAATGGAAGAAGTTCAAGATGACGGTCAATCTCCCTCGGTCTGTGGCACTATGCAAGATCTCACCTTGTGGGGCATCAATGATCATGAGGAAGGTGAGGGATCAGCCCAGAACTACACGGCAGGACCTGGTCAATGGCCTGAAGAGAGCTGGGACCACAGTCTCAAACCATTAGTAACACACTACGCCGTCATGGATTAAAATCCTGCAGCGCACGCAAGGTCGCCCTGCTCAAGCCAGCGCATGTCCAGGCCCGTCTGAAGTTTGCCAATGACCATCTGGATGATCCAGAGGAGGAATGGGAGAAGGTCATGTGGTCTGATGAGACAAAAATAGAGCTTTTTGGTCTAAACTCCACTCGCCGTGTTTGGAGGAAGAAGAAGGATGAGTACAACCCCAAGAACACCATCCCAACCGTGAAGCATGGAGGTGGAAACATCATTCTTTGGGGATGCTTTTCTGCAAACGACTGCACCGTATTGAGGGGAGGATGGATGGGGCCACGTATCGCGAGATCTTGGCCAACAACCTCCTTCCCTCAGTAAGAGCATTGAAGATGGGTCGTGGCTGGGTCTTCCAGCATGACAACGACCCGAAACACACAGCCAGGGCAACTAAGGAGTGGCTCCGTAAGAAGCATCTCAAGGTCCTGGAGTGGCCTAGCCAGTCTCCAGGCCTGAATCCAATAGAAAATCTTTGGAGGGAGCTGAAAGTCCGTATTGCCCAGTGACAGCCCCAAAACCTGAAGGATCTGGAGAAGGTCTGTATGGAGGAGTGGGCCAAAATCCCTGCTGCAGTGTGTGCAAACCTGGTCAAGAACTACAGGAAACGTATGATCTCTGTAATTGCAAACAAAGGTTTCTGTACCAAATATTAAGTTCTGCTTTTCTGATGTATCAAATACTTATGTCATGCAATAAAATGCAAATTATTTACTTAAATATCATACAATGTGATTTTCTGGATTTTTGTTTTAGATTCCGTCACTCACAGTTGAAGAGTACCTAGGATAAAAATTACAGACTTCTACATGCTTTGTAAGTGGGAAAACCTGCAAAATCAGCAGTGTATCAAATACTTGTTCTCCCCACTGTATATCAGACACACATTTAGCTATTTAAGTATCTTTCTTTGCCATCGATCTGTATAGTTAACATGCACATTTTTTTGTATATTTATATCAACTTGCAATAATTGTATAATTTCTTTCACCTAACACTCTATAACAATGTATGGTGTACATATTCAGTCATTCACTCATACTATGCAATGCCTTTTTATAGCTTTTTGCACTTCAGACCTCTTGTATTTTTATACTTTTTCATACAGCCGCACTATGTATCATGTATCGTGTATCTGTCTTTTGTGTATTACATTCTGGCATTTTGCACCTGCCCTGTGTTTTGTCATTGCTGCTTGACAAAGAAATTTCCCCCTGGGGATTAATCAAGTGTCTTTCTTTCTTTCTTTCTTTCTTTCTTTCTTTCTTTCTTTCTTTCTTTCTTTCTTTCTTTCTTTCTTTCTTTCTTTCTTTCTTTCTTTCTTTCTTTCTTTCTTTCTGTCTGTCTGTCTGTCTGTCTGTCTGTCTATCTTTACATAAGTATTCAGACCCTTTGCTAGAAGCCACTCCTCAGTAAAAGGCACATGACCGCCCACTTGGAGTTTGCCAAAAGGCAACTAAAGGACTCAGACCATGACAAACAAGATTCTCTGGTCTGATGAAACCAAGATTGAACGCTTTGGCCTGAATGAATACCAAGCGTCACGTCTGGTGAAGCATGGTGTTGGCAGTATCATGCTGTGGGGATGTTTTCTAGCGGCAAGGACTAGGAGGCCAGTCAGGATCGAGGGAGAGATGAACGGAATAAAGTACAGAAAGATCCTTGATGAAAACCAGCTCCAGAGCGCTCAGGACCTCAGACTGGGGTGAAGGTTCACCTTCCAACAGGACAACGACCCTAAGCACACAGCCTAGACAATGCAGGAGTGGCTTCGGGACAAGAGGCCATACTTGAGCCCGATCGATAATTTCTGGAGAGACCTGAAAATAGATGTGCAGCGACGCTCCCCATCCAACCTGACAGAGCTTGAGAGGATCTGCCGAGAAAAATGGGAGAAACTCCCCAAATACAAGGTTGAAGTCATTAAAACTCATTTTTCAACCACTCCACAGACTTCATGTTAACAAACTATAGTTTTGGCAAGTCGGTTAGGACATCTACTTCGTGCATGATACAAGTAATTCTTCCACCAATTGTTTACAGACAGATTATTTCACTTATAATTCACTATATCACAATTCCAGTGGTTCAGAAGTTTACATACACTAAGTTGACTGTGCCTTTAAACAGCTTGGAAAATTCCAGAAAATGATGTCATGGCTTTAGAAGCTTCTGATAGGCTAATTAACATCATTTGAGTCAATTGGAGGTGTACCTGTGGATGTATTTCACGGCCTACCTTCAAACTCAGTGCCTCTTTGCTCGACGTCATGGGAAAATCAAAAGAAATCAGCCAAGACCTCAGACAATAAATTGGAGATTTTACACAAGTCTGGTTCATCCTTCAAGCATGGGGGTGGCAGCATCATGTTGTGGGGGTGCTTTGGTGCAGGAGGGACTGGTGCACTTCACAAAATAAATGGCATCATGAGGAAGGATATGTATGTGGAAATATTAAAGCAACATCTCAAGACATCAATCAGAAAGTTAAAGCTTGGTCGCAAATGGGTCTTCCAAATGGACAATGACTCCAAGCATACTTCCAAAGTTGTGGCAAAATGGCTTAACGACAACAAAGTCAAGATATTGGAGTAGCAATCACAAAGCCCTGACCTCAATCCTATAGAAACTTTGTGGGCAGAACTGAAAAAGTGTGTGCAAGCAAGGAGGCCTACAAACCAGACTCAGTTACACCAGTTCTGTCAGGAGGAATGTGCCAAAAAGCACTGAATGTGTATGTAACCAATGATATGTTATTTGATTTGTATCGTTATCCACCAGGTAGAAGCTGGATTGACTTCCTCACCTGGATAGACCTTCCAAACACAAAGTACTATATCCAAAGTACTATATATGTTATATATGTTCTTCCTCTTACCCTAATAATATCAAGCTTAATTAGCAACCCCTGCTTCCACATCATATCATACATCTTCTCCACATAAACAAAGACAGCCACAACAATCACCTTGTCCACCTGAGCCTCCCTGACCTCTGCTTCCAAGCAGAGCACTGGGTCGATAGTTCCCCTCCTTTTCCATTACCTACTCTGATGGGGTGATACTAGCCCCCTGCTCTCCACTAAGTAAATTAGCCTCTCCGTAATCATATGTTCCATAATCTTACATACATGTGATGTTAAAGCTATTGGCCGATTTCTTTGTTTCTTTCTCCCTCCCTCTCTACCCCTCTCCTTTTGTGCTGTTTTATTGCCCGGCCGTTGGTTGCCAGTGGTGGACAAAGCCGTTCTCCCGCATTATACGAGGAGTGAATGTGGACACTGATGTTTGAGTTGGGACCAAGCCCAGAGCCCATGGTCTGCTTCACACCCCCCTTCTGACCTTCTCTTGTTTGACCTTTCTATTCTGGTGGTTCTGTAGTCTTTCGTTTGCCCTCCTCTTCTGTCTGTTTTTGAGCTCGCTCTCTCTCTCTCTCCTCACACATCGAAAGCCTACTCTCAATGTTGCCTGACAGTCAGTGTCAGTTGGAGTTATAGGCCCCACATGTTGCAATACTATTGAAATCTCCCCATGAGATTGTGTAAGTGTGTGTGTACGTACACATGCACCTAGTCTGGACCTCCCCTTCATACACTCTTTAAAATCAATGTTTAGGATCAGTCCTGACAGCGCTTCGTCAAGCGTTGTCAGGACTAGCCCTGATGTCATCACCCCTTTACACAATGCACAACAAGCAGGCCTTTTGTCCCAGCTTTACCCCTATCCTCCCACACAATGCTCATAATATCCCAGCCTCTTTAGCTGAGGCAGAGTTAGGGAGTGAAAGAGGGTCCTTTATTGTGGACTCAAAAAGGTCTGTTAATAACTCCAATTCAGAAATCATGACAGCTTCACCATGCTACAGCAATGTATACATTATTACATTCCAACACAAGTTTTACATTGAACTGCATGTCTTAATATTTCACTAGTCTTTGAGTTGGAGAGCTGAAATCTGTATTACAATTTTAACCACCAGGAGATGTCAGTGAGTTAGTTGGCTGGCTGCTTAGTCTTTGGGTTAAATATTGCTCACCCCAGCTCCTCAGAGTATCTGGTTGTTGTGTTGATGACTGAGCTCCAGGTCTGTACTGTAAATGAAACCGTGTTCTGAGTCGGGTTACCTTCTATGAAATGAATGAATAACTGAAGGCCTGGGCTAATCATTCTCAGCTCTGAATTTGTGGAGGCAAAATAAAAAAAAGGCTTGGGAAGACGGCAGAGGCAGATGTGAATGAAGAGCGAGAGGGAGGGGGGATAAAGAAGGAGGGAATGGGGGATGGTAGAGTGGGTGACAGAGTGAAACTGATTAGGCTAGATGGAAAGGGATAAAGGAGGCAGGGTTGAAGTTTGTCACATGATCCCGAGTGTAGCCAGTACCAGATGGTAGAGTAACAGAGAGGCAGGCAAAGCTTTCTAACACTACACTGCAAATCTTCATTACCCCCTCTTTCCTCCCTCCAGGCTGTCCTTCAACTACCCCCTTCCCCTCCTCTCTCCTGGTCACTGGGCCAGGGAATGTGCCGGCTCTGAGATGCCTTACGTGGATCGGCAGAACCGGATCTGTGGCTTCCTTGACATCGAGGAAAACGAGAGCAGTGGGAAGTTCCTGCGCCGCTACTTCATCCTGGACACCCAACTGGGCAGCCTGGTGTGGTACATGGACAACCCTCAGGTAACATAGTAGGACAGATGGCTAGGATTAGCTGGGTCATTCACACAAAACTGACATTTTGCAAAACAATTCTGAAGTGTGATTTTTAAATTTGTACTTATCTATTTCATAATTATGTTTTTTGATCAGATATTATAAATTTGACCACAATTTCCCCCAAATTCTCATTACTGCAGCAGTCCAAAAAAGTAATACACAAATCAATTTCAAATATTTTTCAACATTGCTTCCCTAATGAAAAGACCTGAGTTAAACGTAAAACCAAGTAAAATAATAACATTATTATAAAATTATATTCGGGCGGCAGGTAGCCTAGCGGTTAGAGCATTGGGCCAGTAACCGAAAGATCGCTGGTTTGAATACCCAAGCTGACAAGGTGAAAAAACGTGTTGATGTGTCCTTGAGCAAGGCACTTAACCCTAATTTGCTGATCCTCTAGGTAGGCTGTCATTGTAAATAAGAATTTGTTCTTAACTGACTTGCCTAGTTAAATAAAGGTACAAAAAAAAAATATATATAATAACTTTAATACATCATCCCAATTTTAGCTTTTTTGCCGTTTCGGTAATGAGAAGGTCAAGTGGGCTAAAGGGGTTGTTTGAGAATAAGAACCTCACTCTGAAGCCATATAAGCAAATAAATGTACTTTTACTACTCCTCTAGATGATTCATAATGGTAAATAAAACATTATTTAAAAACTGATTGGAGTTTTTACAGGAACTTGAAAAAGTGTTATTGTAATGAGACGTCCTCAGACAGTTTTTGTACCAGGGTTTCCATTAGCCAATTGTCCGCTAGAAAAAACATAATTCCATTGCAAAATAATGCTTTTTAGCCTATTCATTGATGAAGGTTAATTTGCATAATGTCATGGAATTAAATTGCTGCTTGTGTATTTTCGTTAGTCGTTATGTTTCACACGCCCACAGCATACAAATGCAGAACCTATGAGCGGTAAATCTCAGACAGTGTGAGAGCTGCTGCTACAGCTTCTCAAACAGCTCATTTGTTGCTACTGGAGTGAATCTTACTTTGTGTTACAGTTTTGATGGCCATGATTTTAAAATGAGCTGCTATTTGTATTTCTCAACTGGTAGCGCGCTTCCCATTTCTCAACTGGTAGCGTGCTTCCCATTTGCCATTCAAGTGTGTATAAGCAACGGTAGGCAGCATTCAGCGCATCACACACCACTTTGCAACGAGCTAGAGGCAGTATGCATTTTGAAAATATATACTTAATTGTTTGAAACCGGAACGTTTTACTTCATTTTGTGAGGCATGTCTTCCCTTGCTTCAAAGTAAAACCGACCATAGAAGATTTCCTTCCATATTCCATTAAAACCAGTAGCCTACTTCTCTCTGTCACATGAAACCGCTTGTATGTGCAGTACGCTTTTGACAACGTTGTTTTCCTGCTCTTTGCGTTATGGAAGGAACATTTGTGCGTAGTCCACGGCCTTGCGAGCATTGCTGCGCTTATAATGTGAAGAAAGAAGTTGATCAACATTTTCAGCATAATGTTCTGATCTGTTGCATCAGCCTCATTGCTTTTTAAAGTTTGTTTTTGATGTAGCCTTTTTTGATGTATCCTCACACAACTGTCCCAGAGCCTGTTTGGAATAGGCTATTTCTTTCTTGCACAGACTGAAAAGCTGACCAATAGAATAGGTACACTTTTCTACTATGGGGGATTGACATAGGCTAGTGATTTTTCTGTTCGTTACTTGTCTTGTTGGCTGAGGAAAAGGAAATGTGGCAGTTATTCTAACATCTTCAAAGTGCACAGCGGAATTCGAAAAGGACGCAGGCAGTTGCATCCTCTAATTGCATGTTCTGTTAAAACGAATAACCATAACCTAAATGTGATTTCTGTCAATTTGAGTACCGTGGGTGGATGCACATGCATATGGGTCCTATACATTTCTCAAATGTTCGTTATAATTAAAATGCTGCCGGCCAAATGTCTAGCACCACATTTTCCTAACGGAAACCCTGGTTTGTACAAAATAAATATTATAGTTTAATGTAAATGTCAACAACATTTTAATGATTTATGGACAAACTGTAAAATAGTTTAGTTTTATTCAAATAAGTTGCTACAGACGTGTTTAAAACTGAGAATCACCCAGCTCTGTGGATGTTACTGGTAGGGGTGGCCATTTGAAAGAATCTCTCTATATAATCTCTCTCTCTTCCTCTCTCTACTGAACAAAAATATAAAGGCAACAATTTTAACGATTTACTGAGTTACAGTTCAAATAAGGAAATCAGTCAATTCAAATGAATGCATTAGTCCCTATCTATGGATTTTACATGACTGAGCAAGGGTGCACAAAATGGGTTTATCACAGACAGAAATTGTCTTTAGTTTCATCAGCTGTCCAGGTGGCTGGTCTCAGAAGATCCTGCAGGTGAAAAAGCCAGATGTGGAGGCCCTGGGCTGGCGTGGTTACACGTGGTCTGCGGTTGTGAGTACGGTTGGACGTTCTGCCAAATTCTCTAAAACAACATTGTAGTTGCGGCTTATGGTAGAGAAAAACATTCAATTCTTTGGCAACAACTCTGGTGGACATTCCTGCAGTCAGCATGCCAATTGCACACTCTCTCAATACTTGAGACATACTGTATGTGGCATTGTGTTGTGTGACAAAACTGCACATTTTAGAGTGGCCTTTTATTGTCCCCAGCACAAGGTCCACCTGTGTAATTACATTTACATTTAGTCATTTAGCAGATGCTCTTATCCAGAGCGACTTACAAATTGGTGCATTCAACATAGGATAGCCAGTGGGACAACCACATCTCGATCAAAGTAAGTTCATTTCTTTAAACAAGCAGCTGTGAGCAAAGTCAATGCTATCAGGCACAACCACATCTCGATCACAATAAGTACATTTCTTTAAACAAGCAGCTGTATCGAAAGTCAGTGCTAGCAGGGAAATAAGTGAGGTGTTAGTTTAGACAAAAGACAAGTGTTAGTAAAGGTTTTTAATATTAATATTTTGTTTTAATTTTATGTGGGGTTAGAAGGATTACTGTTATACTATTCCATGTATTCCTTAAAGAGGTAGGGTTTCAAGTGTCTCCAAAAGGTAGTCAGTGACTCCACTGTCCTGGTGTCGTGGGGGAGCTTGTCCCACCATTGGGGTGCCAAAGCAGCGAATAGCTTTGACCGAACTGTGCTTCCGTAGAGGTAGGGGGGCTAGCAGGCCAGAGGTAGGTGAACGTAGTGTCCTCGTTTAGGTGTTGGGTCTGATCAGAGCCTGGAGGTAAGGAGGTGCCGTTCCCCTCACAGCTCTGTAGGCAAGCATGCTGTTTAATCAGCTTCTTGGTATGCCACACCTGTCAGGTGGATGGATTGTCTTGGTAAAGGATAAATGCTCACTAACAGGGATGTAAACACATTTGCGCACAAAATTGGAGAGAACGTTTTTTGTGCGTCTGGGATATTTTATTTCAGTTCATGAAACATGGGACCAGCACTTTACATGTTGCATTTATATTTTTGTTCAGTATACATAAAATGTTGAGTATGCATTCAGCCCCGTTTCACGCCAACAAGCAAAAAAAGCAGTATGCCATTGGTTGTTCCAATTACTGGTTGTTCTGATAACTGAAAATTACTAAACATATTTCCACTACACTGACACTCCACAAACAATAAACACATCTTAGAGTTAGAAATTCTGTTAGTGCTTGTAAATTGAACCTGCTATTAAAATAAAATAAAAAATTATTAGATTATTTAACAATGGAATACCAACCTTGAATTGATTACTTGAGTACTCGTGCCCATCCCTAGTTACTGGTGTGGTACATGGACAGCCCTCAGGTGACATATGCGGATGTGCAACTCCCTGAACAGAAACCAAAAACGCAAGCCTAAAACCACTCTTGTTCTCATTATCAGTTGACCCCCCCCCCTCTCCCCCAACCACCAAGTGTCTCTTCTTTAGAATACCCCAAATACACAATATGAGAGCACCCTGTATATTATAAGATCAGGGTTTGCAACAATAGACAATATTCAATGGTATCTAATAGTTTCTCACCCACATTTTTCCCTTATAGAACCTGCCCATCAGTGCGGACTGTGTTGGCTCACTCAAACTCACCTACATCTCCAAGGTAAGAGATTTGTTGAAGAATTTGCATATCATTTATTTTATACTGCGCCTCGGTAGGTGCTTGTTGAAAAAGGGATATTAAATACATTCACTGTGAGTGATCATTAACTGTGGTTTTTGTACTTATCTTGCCTCGTAGGTCAGTGATGCCACTAAGCAGAGACCAAAGGCAGAGTTTTGCTTCGGTAAGATTGAAGACATCTATTCTCGTTCCTCTGCTCAATTAATATGGAAATGGTTGTAACCTGGCTCGACTTTTCATGACCTTCAGTATTTATAAACTCATTCTAAACCACAGCTATACATATACAGAGTTTGGCAGACTTCGTTTGTAGATGTAGAATGTTAGTGAACATCAAAAGTTATATTATTTATATGGCCATGGGGTCTTTTTCCAAGTAGCATGAGCTGAATTGGCTAAATTACTAAAATCATATGGGGGTAGGTGAGTCCATGTTTCTGTCCAGCAATAAATCCAGCTTTTTTTCAGGATTGACATGACAGTGACATCTCAAAGAGCCGGAATTTCTCAGTTCAAGGTCTGCCCTGACAGATGCCACCATGTACACAAGGCTGGGGTATTTAGATTGACTTGAACCTGAGGGAGGAATGCATCCTTCTTGCCCTTCTCTCACCTCTATCACCTCAGCTTGTTTTTCCTGTGGCTTGTCTCCATGCTACAGACATCCCTGCATAACTTCAGCTGTTTAGCCAACAGAGACACAAGAAGGGTAGCAGCTGATCAAGATACTGTACATCGGGGTCAGCAACAGGCGTCCCACGGGCCAAAATCGGACCACAAGTGGGGAGTTTTTGCCCCCCGCCACAAGTTTTTAATAGGACAAAACATTGATTATTGTTTATTGGGTGGGGGGGTAGTTTTCTGTTAATGAAGACAGTAAAATCACCAGGAATTCAGCTAGAAATTAGTTACAGTGGGGAGAACAAGTATTTGATACACTGCCGATTTTGCAGGTTTTCCTACTTACAAAGCATGTAGAGGTCTGTAATTTTTATCATAGGTACACTTCAACTGTGAGAGACGGAATCTAAAACAAAAATCCAGATTTGCATTTTATTGCATGACATAAGTATTTGATACATCAGAAAAGCAGAACTTAATATTTGGTACAATTAATATTTGGTGCAATTACAGAGATCATACGTTTCCTGTAGTTCTATACCAGGTTTGCACACACTGCAGCAGGGATTTTGGCCCACTCCTCCATACAGATCCTTCAGGTTTCGGGGCTGTCGCTGGGCAATACGGATTTTCAGCTCCCTCCAAAGATTTTCTATTGGGTTCAGGTCTGGAGACTGGCTAGGCCACTCCAGGACCTTGAGATGCTTTTTACGGAGCCACTCCTTAGTTGCCCTGGATGTGTGTTTCGGGTCGTTGTCATGCTGGAAGACCCAGCCACGACCCATCTTCAATGCTCTTACTGAGGGAAGGAGGTTGTTGGCCAAGATCTCGCAATACATGGCCCCATCCATCCTCCCCTCAATACGGTGCAGTCGTCCAGTCCCCTTTACAGAAAAGCATCCCCAAAGAATGATGTTTCCACCTCCATGCTTCACGGTTGGGATGGTGTTCTTGGGGTTGTACTCATCCTTCTTCTTCCTCCAAACACGGCGAGTGGAGTTTAGACCAAAAAGCTCTATTTTTGTCTCATCAGACCACATGACCTTCTCCCATTCCTCCTCTGGATCATCCAGATGGTCATTGGCAAACTTCAGACGGGCCTGGACATGCGCTGGCTTGAGCAGGGGGACCTTGCGTGCGCTGCAGGATTTTAATCCATGACGGCATAGTGTGTTACTAATGGTTTTCTTTGAGACTGTGGTCCCAGCTCTCTTCAGGTCATTGACCAGGTCCTGCCGTGTAGTTCTGGACTGATCCCTCACCTTCCTCATGATCATTGATGCCCCACGAGGTGAGATCTTGCATGGTGCCCTAGACCGAGGGAGATTGACCGTCATCTTGAACTTCTTCCATTTTCTAATAATTGCGCCAACAGTTGTTGCCTTCTCACCAAGCTGCTTGCCTATTGTCCTGTAGCCCATCCCCGCCTTGTGCAGGTCTACAATTTTATCCCTGATGTCCGTACACAGCTCATAGTGGAGAGTTTGGAGTATGTTTGATTGAGTGTGTGGACAGGTGTCTTTTATACAGGTAACGAGTTCAAATAGGTGCAGTTAATACAGGTAATGTGTGGAGAACAGGTGGGCTTCTTAAAGAAAAACTAACAGGTCTGTGAGAGCCGGAATTCTTACTGGTTGGTAGGTGATCAAATACTTATGTCATGCAATAAAATGCAAATTAATTATTTAAAAATCATACAATGTGATTTTCTGGATTTTTGTTTAAGATTCAGTCTCTCACAGTTGAAGTGTACCTACGATAAAAATTACAGACCTCTACATGCTTTGTAAGTAGGAAAACCTTCAAAATCGGCAGTGTATCAAATACTTGTTCTCCCCACTGTACATTTAGGAAATCGGTTCCCGCAGGATAGCAAAAAAACAGACATAGGCCTGTGTGATCATGTCCCATTGTAATAAAAATATTATTTTCAAATACAATCTCTTTTTGGGCTTAGGTGTGTGTGTGTCAGCACTCCCCCTTCGCCCTCAATAGCAGGAAACGTTAGTGTGTGACATCATCACCACGCCGTTCTGTATGAGTGCTGGGGTTTTGACAGGATGCTGACATCCGAATCGGAACCCATTCTGAAAAGTCTAGGGTATTTTTAAGCCCCTGTTTGTATGCCATGGTTTGTTGATTTCGACATTTATTACCATCGCACCCCTTCCTAACTCCCATGTCTTAAAAGTAGCTCTTAATTGGTGTTTTCAGGAAAAGCCATTTGGGAAAGGCTCTCATACTTCCAGATGGGCTTACAGTTAAACAAGCTATGATTCATGTCCGTGTGTGTGGCTCTGATGCTGCTGCCCAGCTGTGTGACTCAACACACATGTTTTGTGTGTGATCGCAGCTGTGAGTCAGATCTTAGATATCCCCCTCCCAGCTTATTATTCACTTCCTTTGAGAGCCCCCACCACCCTTGGTCTACACACCCCTTCAGCCTGACTGTTACAGTTTATAGTGGGGTAAATTGTACGCGCTAACGTGGCATACACACCCGTCAGATGGTACGATTTTGGTTTCTTTTTGTTTCAATGCTGTCACTTTTTGATTAATTTATTGCCTCATCTTTCTTTTTTCCATGATCTCGTTGTCACAGTATGTTTAACAAAATGCCCATGGCCTGCCTCTTACTGATCATCTCCCAATCATTGAGTCACTCATTCATTGCACACCATTAATGTTCAATCAATGGTCAGGATCCATCTGCTTTCAGTTCCCATCATTGTGGGATGTGTGTGGTTGTGTGGTCAGAACTAGTGGGACTTAGGGATAGGCTTAGTTATTTTAATATCCAAACGGACGTTGGTATTCGAATACTTGTGAGAGTATTAAAAAACTCATAGGCCTATTTTAACAATGAGAAGGCTTTGTCTAAATTAAATTATCTATGTGACATTGCTACATACAATGCTATACCATGACATTTGAAATTCTTAATAAAAAAACAACAACTTAAAAGATACATGCCTACTGTAGTAGCCTACACCGGTTTCACACGTTTGTTGTTATTGTCGGCCAATAAAAGTGACGCTGTCTACAGTCAGTGGCTCTATGTGTAGCAAGCAACGTGGTAGATCTCTAATTAATGCAAGAAGGAATAAAACTTATGGAATTAAATGAGTTATATGAGTCGTTGTAGACAAGGACATAGCCTTAATTAGCCTAGGTAGTGAGCTAGCTAGCTGGTTAACATAGCTGGTTATCTTAGCTAGCTTCTTTACATTGATTTGATGCGGTCAAGACCGGCACTACCAGATGGAATGACAACCTATGGCATGTACAAGTTTGTCTAGCTAGCGTGAGTCTGTTTGGCCCCTGCCGTCACTGGGGCAAGCAACACACACGTGCACACGCACATTTGGAAACTAAGAAGTATGATGGCCGTTGTGTCACAAAGTTCTAGTGCCTAGAGCTATTTGCTGCACCACCACCCAGGCTATAATGTAATTTAACCCAATGATCTGAAAGGGAGAGCAGGAAAGTAAAGGAAAGGAGGGATAAAAGAATGAAGAGATAAAGAAAGATGGTGACAGGAGCACTCTCTGTGACCTAAAACCCTTTTGTGATTGGTGTGTGTAATTCATAATAGCCTTGAGCTCCTTTTGTTAACATATTGGTGAAGTGAAAGGTCATTTAGAGTGAGCTGCTGATTGCCTTGATGCAATTCTCCACTCTCATATAATGGACCCAATGCTCCTGCTATGCCCTGTCCTATTAGTAACAGCAGACAGTACAACCTGGTCTCAGAGCATTTCCTATTATTTTGCATTAAGTAACCTGTCTTATGTAACCATACCAGACATAAAATATCATACTAATTTTAGTGTCCCGGATTTACATTTGCTATGTTACTTCTAGTCTATGAGACCAGGCTGGACAATCCACTCTATTTCCTCTCAACCAGCTCTAATTAAGCTAGAGCCTTTTTAACATCTCTATTGTCACCAGTGACCCGGTTTTGTGTGTGTGTGTGTATACATATATATACACACACATATATACAGCGGGTGAAATAAGTATTGAACACGTCACCATTTTTCTCAGTAAATATATTTCCAAAGGTGCTATTGACATGAAATGTTCACCAGATGTTGGTAACAACCCAAGTAATCCATACATACAAAGAAACCAAAACAAATAAATCCAGAAATTAAGTTATGTGTAATAATGTGAAATGACACAGGGAAAAAGTATTACTTACTGATATTTATTTAATACTTTGTACAAAAGCCTTTGTTGGTAATGACAGCTTCAAGACGCCTCCTGTATGGAGAAACTAGTCGCATGCATTGCTCTGGTGTGATTTTGGCCCATTCTTCAACACAAACAGTCTTCAAATCTTGAAGGTTCCATGGGCCTCTTCTATGAATCTTGATCTTCAGTTCTTTCCATAGATTTTCAATGGGATTTAAGTCAGGTGATTGGCTGGGCCATTCTAGCAGCTTTATTTTCTTTCTTTGAAACCAATTGAGAGTTTCCTTGGCTGTGTGTTTGGGATCATTGTCTTGCTGAAATGTCCACCCTCGTTTCATCTTCATCATCCTGGTAGATGGCAGCAGATTTTTGTCAAGAATGTCTCGGTAAATTTGCCCATTCATCCTTCCTTCAATTATGTGAAGTTTGCCAGTACCATTTGCTGAAAAGCAGCCCCACACCATGATGTTCCCACCTCCAAACTTCACTGTTGGTATGGTGTTTTTAGGGTGATGTGCCATTTCTCCTCCAAACATGGTGTGTATTATGACATCCAAACAGTTCAAGTTTGCTCTCATCTGACCACACTATATTCTCCCAGAATTTCACTGGCTTTTCCAAATGTTGTACAGCAAACTTTAAACGAGCTTCAACATGCTTTTTTTCAGCAATGGAGTCTTTCGTGGTGAGCGTGCATACAGGCCATGGCGGTGGAGTGCATTACTTACTGTTTTCTTTGAGACAACAGTACCTGCTAATTGCAGGTCTTTTTTAAGCTCTCCACAAGTGGTCCTTGGCTCTTGGACAACTCTTTTGATTATTCTTTTCATTCCTCTGTCAGAAATCTTGCGAGGAGCACCTGGTGGAAACAAATTTATGGTGAAATGATTGTCTTTCCACTTCCGTATTATGGCCCCAACAGTGCTCACTGGAACATTCAGAAGCTTAGAAATACGCCTATAACCAATGCCATCATTATGTTTTGCAACAATTAGGTTGCGAAGGTCTTGAGACAGCTCTTTGCTTTTACCCATCATGAGATGTGTCTTGTGTGACACCTTGGCAATGAGACCTTTTTGTAGGCCATCAGTTGGGACTGAACTAGCTGATATTAATTTGCACAGACAGGGGGCTGGATTGCTTTTTAATTACTGATAGTTTTCAGCTTTTGTCTTGGCTTTCCGTGCCTTTAAACAGCTTGGAAAATTCAAGAAAATTATGTCATGGCTTTAGAAGCTTCTGATAGGCAAATTGACATCATTTGAGTCAATTGGAGGTGTACCTGTGGGCGTATTTCAAGGCCTACCTTCAAACTTGCCTCTTTGCTCGACATCATGGGAAAATCTAAAGAAATTAGCCAAGATCTCAGAAAAAAAATGGGGTGGCAGCATCCTGTAGTGTGGGTGCTTTGCTGCAGGAGGGACTGGTGCACTTCCCAAAATAGATGGCATCATGAGGAAGGAAAATGATGTGGATATATTAAAGCAACATCTCAAGACATCAGTCAGGAAGTTAAAGCTTGGTCGCAAATCGGTCTTCCAAATGGACATTGACCCTAAGCATACTTCCAAAGTTGTGGCAAAATGGCTTAAGGACAACAAAGTCAAGGTATTGGAGTGGCCATCACAAAGCCCTGACCTCAATCTTATAGAAAATTGGTGGGCAGATCTGAAAAAGCGTGTGCGAGCAAGGAGGCCTACAAACCTGACTCAGTTACACCAGTTCTGTCTGGAGGAATTGGCCAAAATTCACCCAACTTATTGTGGGAAGCTTGTAGAAGGCTACCCGAAACGTTTGAACCAAGTTAAACAATTTAAAGGCAATGCTACCAAATACTAATTGAGTGTATGTAAACTTCTGACCCACTGGGAATGTGATGAAATAATTCTCTCTACTATTATTCTGACATTTCACATTCTTAAAATAAAGTAGTGATCCTAACTGACCTAAGACAGGGAATTGTTTACTAGGATTTAATGTCAGGAATTGTGAAAAACTCAGTTTAAATGTATTTGGCTAAGGTGAATGTAAACTTCTGACTTCAACTGTATATATATATATATATAATATAAATTAGTTTCATAGACTAGACTTAACATAGCAAATGTAAATCCTTCTTCTCTTTCTCAGTCATCAACGCTGGGATGAGGAGATTCTTCCTCCAGGCCAATGATCAGCAGGACCTGGTGGACTGGGTGAACGCTCTCAACAAGGCCACCAAAATTAATGTGAGTCTCACTAAATGCCGCACCGTCTTTTATTACTGACGACCTGTTTCACACACTAGATGACATAGCCTAGTCCTCTTTAGAGAACTATGACTTCCTGTTAATGACTGAATATTTGCTGGTAAAGTGAGTCAAATCTCAAGATTTCACTTTTGTGTGAGAGTCCAGATGGTGACTGGCAGGATGGTTATTGTTAGGAGAGACCTTTCTGGGAGGCAGGTAGCCTAGCGGTTAGAACGTTGGGCAAGTAACCTTATTATTTATTTATTTTTTTCCACTCAACTGTTGGGATCCCACCTAACCCACACACTCCAACCTCAGAAAGGGCTAGAAACAGGAGGAATCTGTAAAAGGAGTAAAACAGGAGGAATCATGGTCTCCTGTACATGTTATGAATTTTTTTCACACCATTTTCTCTTGCAGGTGCCAAAGTCCTGTGATGGCCAACAGAATGTTGAGACCCAGAAAGCCCTTCTGGACAACCTGGGACCCAAGAAGCAGGTCTCCTACAGGACTGATATAATTGGGGGAGTTCCCATCATAACCCAGACGCAGGTAGCCAAGTCTAGCCCCCCTACCTATCCCTAACCCTAGCTAGCTCATTTTCAGTAGAGTTGCAGGCGATAGTTTGAGCATTTACAGACCATTTTTAGGGGACTACACAACTCAGGTGTACCCCCCCCCCCACCCATCAGCAGGAAAGGGGAGATGTCCAGGAGGGTTCAGAGCGAGAAGCGCTGCAGAGATCCCACAACCAGCTGCCATTCTTCCTTGGCAGGCTGACCAAGGACAAGACAGTCATCAAGTCTGGCTATTGTGTGAAGCAGGGAGCTGTGGTGAGTGCAGGGGACTATGGTGTGTTACAGTAGGAAGGCTCTTAGTTTGAGGTATGGTGTGTTGCAGTAGAATGAATAAGTAATGTGTATGTATTTTTTTTAAACGCTATTTTCTTTTCCCCAGATGAGGAATTGGAAAAGGAGATATTTCTTACTGGAGGAGAACTCCATGAGTTACTTCAAATCCGATCTGGTAAGTCCTTTTCTTCAACACTGGAAAGACGTATTACTCACACACACACTCGCTTGTCCTGGCATGCTCCACCTCATGTTCCTGGAATCTTGTGCCTCTGCTACACGTCCTAGCATGTCCCTGTCTCTGTGCCCTACTACACACACACATCTTCCATGCTTGCCCATGTTTTTCACCGGGATGTGTCTATTTAGCATCAACAGTGCCCAAGGACAGTCTTTCTCCCTGGTCTTCTTTGTGTTCTAAATATACTCTATCAATAAGGCCTTGAGAGTTGTTTTTACTCAACAAAAAGGAGTCCAAATGACCAGTGTTTCCACTGCAGTCATTTACCTGTGGCGCTGTGCCACGGCAAAATCATTGCTGCCACCGCAAAAAAAAATGGAACATGAGAAAATATTTCTGCCGAGGCGCTCTTTGAAGATGCTGGAACAGTCCACATTTACTTTTCTATGCAAACCAAACTAATAGGCTGATGAATGAATAGAAAAATCAGATAACCCCATAGTCAGCTTGTTGTGTCTTCTACGCAAGATAGTGCCACAGGGAGGAAATTCCCAGAATAGGCTACATTTATTTATTAGGTACATTTTATATTACACTTTATATGGCCTGCGTATGGTCTAATGAATGAAAGCCTGAATGAATTTAATAATTAACTGAATTATCGAAAACAAATAGGCCTACCTGCTTGCACTTTGTGCAGGCTGTGTATCAATCTACTGCATTCAGGGCTCTAAATTACAATTTTTCATTGGAATCATATTTTAAAATTGATTGAGATACAGCCTATATGAATTCTAACTACTTTAGAAACACATATTGTGCCCTAGAAACAAATATTTAACACTGTAAATACATTAGTTAAAATGTTGATTGATGTGTGTGTGTTACAAACACCTGTCATTGAAATTACAAAGTCATTTGTGGAATATTAGGTTTCTACATTGTGTAAAAGCACTATTAACCTATAGACATGAATTACATTGTAAATTGTACACTGTCTCTTTAAAAACGTCAGGTTTCTGATGAGGACATGCTAGAGATTGATACATACATACATACATACATACATACATACATACATACATACATACATACATACATACATACATACATACATACATACATACATACATACATACATACATACATACATACATACATATATACTTTATTGATCCCCGAGGGGAAATTTCTTTGTCAAGCAGCTATGACAAAAAACACAGGGCAGGTGCAAAAGGCCAGAACGAAAATACACAAAACACTAATACATGACACATAGTGCGGCAGTATGAAAAAGTATAAAAATACAAGAAGTATGGAGTGCAAAAAGCTATAAAAATACATTGTATGGGTGAATGGTTGAATATGTACACTATACATTGTTACAGTGTTAGGTGAAAAAAATTATTCAAATATTGCAAGTTGATATAGATAAATAGGGAATTGTTAACTATACTATACAGGTTGATGGCAGAGAAATACTTAAATAGCAAAATGTGCATATGATATAAGTGAGGGTAATAATAGTTTACTTAATATACAGTCTGGTTAAATGAACAGGTAAGTGACTATTTTGCATGGTTAAATTAGCTGTACAGGTAAATGTACAGTTAGATCTGTCATTTATTCATTCATTGCTATGATTATTGATCTCCTGAAGAAGCTATCCGTTTTCATGTCTTTCTGTGCCCCCAAATGTTTAGATATACTGGAAAAGTTAAGACATTGTTGGATAGATAGCCAATGATGTAACCTGGCTGAACAAATGGTTGTGGTCGACACGCGCGAGTAGTTTCGAGATGCCTAGGACATGTTTTATTCATGTAAAATGTGGTCCCAGCGCCGGTAATATTGGTTAGATCTTTTGACCTGGTTGGACTAGAAGCAATTCATTTTTGCTGTAGTAATGGTGCAACCATGACGCTAACGAATCTGTGCTTGTTTCTCTAGGGCACACTGAAACAACGGTACAGCGAAGCCTTATCATAACCGATAATAATTACAATTATTATCGGATATATTTTTTTCAAAGTCGCAGTGCTCCCAAAATAAAACTCATGGACGCACTAACGTCGTTGTCCTTCCATACTGGGGATTTCACTTGCGCAGCACCTATTTCCCCGATGGTGTTTAAGACTATTCCCTTATCATAATCTTTCTTTTTATTTATCCGGTTAGGCCTACTTGAGTCATTTTCGCTTAAGGCTTTCCAGGGAAAGTAAACTTGGCAACGTGTCGTATTCTCACGTGGGGGAGAGGGAAAATAAGCTCTGCGCGTGGACAAATTAGAACGTTTTGGCTGGCTGGTAGCCTTATGTCTGCCTCGCCGCTCACCGAATGGACAACACAATCCTACACAACTAGCACCTGGTTTTTTAAAAAGTGTAAATGTTTCCGACCCGCAATGTAATTGTTCTGAACCGCGAGCCGACCCATGGGTTGAAATAATGTTTTCATTCCACCCGCCAGCCGATTTTCTTTTTGTGGCTCACGGGAACCTGCGCATCCAACCAGATGCACGACTCTACTAATGATTAGCTCAATAGGGTAAATGCAGATAGGCAACACCATGTTTCAGACTATTTATTTATAGCCACTATGGTGCATTAGTTGTGCTACAGGTGATAATGCTTATTGCTAATAGCATACCTGATTATATGGACCATGCATGGTCCAATATGTTAAAATAATTTTTACAAATATTTTTGCTAATACGTTATTTTGCTCATTTCTGGAAGTAAAATATTTTAGATTGTGTCAGCATTTAATTCATTTAGGAGTAGAATGTCCTTTAAAAAGTCACCAGAACTGAGCTATAGCACACGTCATAGCAATTTGGTATATATTTGGGGTTCTTAAAATAGAATGTTATTTCTTATTTTTCTCATGACCCCCCCCACCCTCTCTCTCTTCAGGAGAAGGAGCCTCTGAAAATTATTCCATTGAAGGAGGTCCAGAAAGTTCAGGAGTGCAAACAGAGGTACTACACAACTCTCATCATTCTCATGGTTGAAGGAAACCTCTACATCCAAAAATATATCGTGTGTTACTTTGATTTTGATCACTGTTATCTTTGAATATCCAGTGACATCATGATGAGGGATAATCTCTTTGAGGTAGTCACCACTTCTAGGATATTTTACATTCAGGTGAGAAGAGACTACACATCCTCATTTTTTTCAATTACATATAATGTCAAGATTAATAATAATAACTGTCCCTCTCAGTATATGTATTTCTCTCAGTATATTCTCTCAGTATATGTATTTCTCTCAGTATATTCTCTCAGTATATGTAATCTCTCAGTATATTCTCTCAGTATATGTATTTATCTCAGTATATTCTCTCAGTATATGTAATCTCTCAGTATATTCTCTCAGTATATGTATTTTTCTCATATGTATTTCTCTCAGTATATGTATTTCTCTAAGTATATTCTCTCAGTATATGTATTTCTCTCCCCTTCCCCTCCCTCCATCCCCCTGCCTCGTTGTCCCCTGTCTCCTCTCTCTCTCTGCAGGCTGACAGTCCAGAGGAGATGCACAGCTGGATCAAGGCTGTCTCTGGGGCCATCGTAGCCCTGCGGGGACCTGGGAGATCTGCAGCCACAGTATGTAACCAGGCCACTGGGATGACAGGGCTACTGCATGCCCTCTGGCTCTTCTGTTCAGTCTCCATTCTGTCTGGTCCTTAGTGGCAACACATTGATCTGTTCTCTATTTGTGTCACATGTTCATGGCAGCCCAAGACACACACACACACACACACACACACACACACAGTGAGGATGCAGGGAAGAGTGAAAAGTATGTGTCACATTCTGTACTACAGAGGGTAGAGGTTGGTCCCGCTCCTACTGTAGGTGTTAGGCCTCTTTCTGAGAGTAATATTGCATAGGCAGGCGCCACATGTCTACTCTTTTCTTCCACTCCCTCTCTTTCCCTGTACTGTGGGCTCGGCCCATTCCCAGCTTGCTCTAATCCAGCTGTCCGCTGTGTTGTTGCAGATGCGGCAAGCCAGACGGCTGTCGAACCCCTGTATACAGAGGTATACGGCCCGAATCGGGGAGTGCAGCACGTATGTCAGCTCCTGTTCCCCAAAGCTCCTTCTCTGTACTGTTGTTTTTCACTAACCTTTGGTTTTTGATGTCATGGAGTAGACTGAAGAGTCACCAATCTTCCTCCTTAAAAACAAAAACTGTAAATGTCCCTCCATGTGTGGGCTCTAACCCCTCCACCCCGGTGCACATTCCATAACAACAACTCAAAGTCCATCTCTCCTCTACCTGTGCTCCTTTGCTTTTCCTGTCATTCTGTTCATTCTCTACCTCTGGGGTAGTTCCATAAACTCATTCCCTTAAATTAATAAAGGGACACAGCGAGATTCTGGCATTTAGAGTCCGATGAACTCGTTGATACCACTTTTATATCTCTGCATGCTGTATAAAGGAAGTTAGTGGTAGTTTTGCAAGCCATTAACTGGAATTTTACAGGTACAGTAGCAAAGCTAGTTAGCATTGGCTCGCAATACTACCGCTAAAAAAAGGTATCCACAAGTTCATCTGACTCTGAGTAAGTGCCAGAATCTTGCAGTGTCCCTTTAACTTCCCTGGACCTCTGCAGCCAATCAAAAATCTGTCTGTGCCCTTGAGCAAGGCACCTTAACCCTAATTGCTCCTGTACATTAATAAATTAATAAAATGAAAATGTAACTTGCTATTGAGGCCCTGTTGTCACCATTGAAGATGACTAAACTTTATAAACATCCTTCTGCAACTTTGAAACCCTTACTACACACACAAACACACAAACACACACACACACACACACACACACACAAAATTGGCAATCTGTACGAATGCATCTCTGGTACAAACACATTTGACCAAAGGTATAAAATCACTGGTTTCCCCTTTTAATGGTATTTGTATTGATTGTCTAATGGGTGTATAATGGAGCCAGCCTGATTGAATCTTACCTTAGTGTGCACTTGTTCAATTCCCTTGATGGATTTAAAAGTAAAGGACAATAGGGTGGAAACACCCAATGCTTTTAAATGCGTCGTAGGGAGGGAGTGCACAGTATGAATGCACACTTCAGGAGAATTGGGACGCAACCTTAGGCTACCTCTCTAAGATGTGCTGCCGTGTTGTGTAAAAAATGTTGTACAGACCTGTTTCTGTCTATATCACTTCATCTCTCTCTCTCTCTCTCTCTCTCTCTCTCTCTCTCTCTCTCTGTCGCTCTCTCTGTCTCTCTCTGTCTCTCTCTGTCTCTGTCTGTGTGCAGTCTCCTGCAGCTGTGTACCTGTCTTAGATGTCTCCCATCCTGCCTGTATCTTGTTCTCCCATCCTGCCTGTATCTCCTGTCCGCTGCCTGTATGTCTGTTTTCTCTCTCACACCGTCGACTTGCATAACCCAGTTAACTTCAAATTTTCTAAGCAAAGATAAGCTGAATTATCTTTATCTTTTTTGGAGCGAAACCACAGTCTTCTTCGCATAAATAACTGTTTAGCTGTTTGTGTTGTGTACGTTTGTATGACGACTTCCTCTGTATATGTACACTCGGAAGCTCACAAACTAACCGACCTAACTACCTGAATAATCATGTAGCCCTTTGTTTGCTATGGTCTAGGTGTTTCTGTTGCATGGTCTGCTTCACGTCATGCAATTAAACCGCACATATGTTTTGTCAAATGTTCTCTGTCCGGCTGCATGTCTGAATGCATGGTGCAGAATTATGATGACATCGGTGATGTTTTATATAACATATCAGTGAAATCTGACAGTGAAATACTATATATTTTTTTAAAACTAGCACTACTACTACTACTTGCACTATTGTCCGCTGCTACTACTACTACTGCTGCTACTACTACTACTACCACTACCACTACCACCACTACTACTACTACCACCGATGCTGCATCAGCCGCTACACCACAAGTCTGACTCTATTCACAACTCACAATGTTTTCCAAATTAGACTCTCGTCACTGTCCTTGGTCCCTGTCTGACTGTGATTCTGTGGGACACACCCCTCCCCCATCTCTTAACAGGAGCACTGTGGCCATTCCTCACCTTCCGCATTCTACCACAGCCTCCCGGGGCCCCCCGTCCCTCGCTCGCCCATATCTGCAGTGCCACCCTACCCAGGGTGCCCTGCTGTCGCGGGCAGCGCATGCCCGGTGCCTGGCGTGGGACAGCGAGCATTTCATGAGCCTCCTGCCACGACCCAGTCACACCCGACTGTCACTGCAGGAGACACGCCTTTCCAAGTGACTGCCGCCACCAACCTCGAGTCGCCATGGAGACGGCGCAGCACCTTTGAGGGCAACCCACCAGAACCCCCCCTTGACCTGGACGCTGCCGACCTGCCTTTCAGTGAAGTCTGACCCCTACCAACAAACTACCCCCTAACCTGGCAGGCTGGGCTACAGAGGAGAGGAGATGCTATGTGACAACAGTGATAATGGGGGAAATGAGAGGAAAGCTTTTGAATAACCGAGAGAAACAGAACAGGGGGCTGCTGGTCTCGTCTCCAGCAAATTGACCTGAAGTCATCTGGATGGAAATGGCAGAAAGCAGGAACTGGACTCGATATGATACAGCCAAGTGAATGGCTGTATCATATATCTGACCTCCAACCATCTCAACCCCCCCATGTTCCTGAAGCTGTTATCTAACCCAATTAGTCAACCCTGGTCAGACATTAAAGAGTTGAAGGTCACTCAGGGACAGGGGGGGGTTGCATTCTCTCCTGGTGTTTTCATTGTTAGTAATCTACTCAGTGGAGGTCGAGGCCTGTGGGCACATACATAAAGCCATGCAATCAGCTGTGTGTCTGTGTGTATGGAGAGTGGGATTCACACCGAACTCTACGCCAAAGGTACACCATTTGCCATTTTCTCCCACCTCAAATCAAATGTTATTGGTCGCCTACACATATTTTGATTTAAAATGTAATGAAAGAGTGTTTTTTTTTAAACTTCAACTGACTATGACTATGTAGACTCACAAAGGTTAATTAAACATATTGTGAGCCTAATAATTTATACCACTCTGTGCAAAGCAAGCTAGTGAGTGTATATTTTAAGGGAGCAATCTTTATTCTCTGACTGAATAGATGTCAAACAACCGAAATATTCATGCCTGGTCATTTCATACATTCACTGTCGTTCTTATTGAACATTCTTTATTTTTAACTTGCCTTACAGTGCCTTAGACCGCTGCGCCACTCGAGAGCCCAAAATCTATGTATGGGAATGTTCATTTTCTTTATCTGATTTTAAAACCTACATATAATCCCACTTAAGATCCACACCATAGTATTACAGTTAGAATGTTGTTGGCACACACTGTGGATGGTACGAGAGGACTGTGCAGCTCTAAACCAAGCCATGTGGGTTGTTCCACAAATTCGGTGCCTTTTGAGAAAGTAAGTTGGTCCAAAAAAAAACATAAAGAGCAAATTTTCAACTTAAAAAAAAACTCACCATCTAGAAAAATGACTAGCAAGTGCCAAATGATGGTGAAAACCTAGAGAAATGTTGGGATTACGTGGGTGACAATCTTTCTAGAATCCACAGAGGAACATGTCAAAATGCTGAATTTTGGCACTTTAGCAAGTCTTTATTCAGATTTTAAAAAATGGATTTATTGAATTATTTGTGTGTTCTATATCAAAGGCTACTTCATTTAATATAACAGACTTAAAAAATGCGATATTGGTGCACAATTTCTACTTAATATATAAAAAGGCACTCATTTCGTGGAACGATCCATGGATGTTTTCCTTATCCTGCAGAATACTTTATTGGGGTTATCTTTGGACTTATAGGGGTTCAGTGTGGGAGTGAGTTGAGTGACAGCGAGGTGGCTTTAGTACGGGACCGAAGTCAACAGCAGTTACTACTAGGGTAGGGATCGTCAGTGTCTTTCAAAATGAATGTTTTAAAAGACTCCTACTGGCCACCAAACATGCCTGACCTCTTCATACCTTTATACTGTACAGTGGCTTCAACGATTTTAGTGACTGCTATGACAATGACTGCTGCTGTTTTGTGCGTGTGAAAACATTGTTTTTCTTTGGTGACAGTTTGTATGGGATTGTTTTATTTCGTTATGTTGTAAAATGATGTGGTAAGATGTATATTTCCGTTTGAACTTCCCTGTGCCTGTATTGCCAGGTAGTGGAGGTTAACCCAACAATACTACTCAAACGTCTTATTTCAATAGCTCAGTAGTGGTTCTGCAAAACCATATAGCCGCTAAAGTGCCTGCATAAATCATTTTTGTCTTGTGCACTAGATTTTAATTGTCTCTATTTATTATGTGGATGACTTGAAAGAAGTTTCTCATGTGTTGATTCATTATTGCAATTCAGTTCAATCAAGTTGAGCCGCAGCTCATGATCTGCTCATCCAACTCTCCCACAAGCCATTAATTAACACATTTTGAAATAAAATCAAGGAATAAATCCAGATAAACCAGACAATTATATGAATGCATTAAGAACTAAAAGAAACTATGCCAAATACTTTGAAATGGTTCAACCTCTCTTACATAGCCTCACTTAATTGTTTGACTACTCTGCCCCCTAGTGGTGAAATGAAAACGGTGAACTTTCTTCCCAGGTTAGAAATGTCACACTACATTTGACACACTCCTATACAGACTGACCTTTTGTAATGATGGTCAGTTAGCAGTCAGCATTATTTGGGTGTCCAATCATTGACCTGTCAAGTTTGAGCAGGGTGTGGTGGTATGAGTTGTGTTTGGTCGAATGGAGGCCCACAGTGACCAATGATGATGTCATACAGTTGCTTGTGGAAAACAAAAACAGCTACATCTGGATTGACTTGGTGCCAGTAAAAAGTGGGTGAGGCTGACACAGCTCTCAGCGCCTGAGGTAGCCCAGTCTATCTATGCCTTTATTGGCCTGCAACCGTGACTTTTGTTGAGCTTCTGAGAGACTAATAAAATGTCAGTTTGGCCCTAGAGAGACCTCTGCATGTGCTCATGCAGAATGATACAGATCACACCAAAAATGGGTTCAAGTTGAAGAGATTTGTCTTGATTTCTTTAACTTATTATGGTTTAACCTAAAGTAGGTTGTTTTCATCTTACTGTGTTTTAATGGGTTGATGTTGGTCTTCAAGGTTGCCATGTCATTTTCCCAACATGCCATTGTCCTCCAAAGTAAAAGTGTTTACAACACCAAATCTCATGAACTCCAGTGTCACTTTTGTCCCACATACCCCCACCCCTTTCAATGCAAAACAAAGTGAGAACCATTATGAAAACAGGACCCTCTCCATCCCTGTGCTTCCCTCACTAAGTACCCATTTGGTTATGGGAGGAGCATGTTAGACAAACCCCATAGCACCACAGGGTTCCCTAGGCAACCTCCAGCTCAATGCCTGGGCCCTGAGTATTGGTCCAACCACCTCATTAAACCATACTCATTAAAATATCCCTGGCCCATAACCAATAATATAGTATGTGAGAGCAGTTTATGGCAGTGATTCATTGGTCCACAGTTTACTGGATATTTTACAGCCCACCACAGGCATCCAACTTGACAGAGATTTGTTGTTCACTACACTATATTATTCACTAGCTATAACATTGGGATTTATGCTTTTCACTCTAGCGATCGGCCTATATTTCTTCTAATAAGAGCAATCTGTTTAGTCTTTAATTTGTACAACTTCAGGAAACAGTTTGGCTTTCAGTTAGAATACCTCAAAAAACGGTTTGCTAATGATCATATGTTTAATGTTGGTTGAATGAAAAAGCTTTAAATGTTAGCTTTGCTTACAAAATTGTTAATGATTCATCCCCACCGAAGTTCCCCTCAAATATTGGTTTCTGTTGTTTGTTTCGTTTCTGATCACACATATGACATTATTAATGAATGGACAAATTGTGTACTTTTTAAAATAAGATTTAGTTAACTAATTATTTTATAAATGGCTTATAACCCACAGCAGTCATAGAACCCTTCACAATCTCCCTCTCTGTTGTTTTTGTAGCCCAATTATAAGAGTTAAGTAAGTTGCCAAGAGTGACTAAGTCATGTAGGAACAGTAAAAACAGCAAGTTTAGGGCTGAAAATCCAGAATCCAGAATTATACATGCTTCATGACTTCTCCTGTGATTTATTCTGTTGTAGGCAGTCTATGTGTATAGCTTCCTATTGATTGGGGAATTATCACATTAGTTCATCGTGAGCAATGTTATGATGGCACACACATATGTGAATGGATTATCTAAACAGCTACATTTAAATGTTTAGAGATATAATATACAGGCAAAACATTTTTGGGGACCACGTGTATTTGCTTTGTTATTTTGTTGTTGGGAGGGATTACAGGTACATTATCCACTTCAAATTATACGTTTATAAAACATGTACCCTTAGGCTGCCACTTTAAAATAGAAATAAAAAATGTACATACAGAGTTTAACAGGTGAAATCAAAAAAAGATCATAGCTTTCACCTGGTGAGTCAATGCCATGGAAAGATGTCATAATGTTTTGTACACTCAGTGTACACTGTATATTTTGTACAACACTAGTCAAAAGTTTGGATACACCTACTCATTCAAATGTTTTTCTTTATTTTTACTATTTTCTACATTGTAGACAAAATAATGAAGACATCAAAATTATGAAATAACCAAAAAAGTGTTAAACACATCAGAATATATTTTCTATTTTAGATTCTTCAAGGTAGCCACCCTTTGCCTTGATGACAGCTTTGCACATTCTTAGCATTCTCTCAACCAGCTTCACCTGGAATGCCTTTCCAACAGTCTTGAAGGAGTTCCCACATATGCTGAGCACTTGTTGGCTGCTTTTCCTTCACTCTGAGGTTCAACTCATCCCAAACCATCTCAATTGGGTTGAAGTCATCTGATGATGCAGCACTCCATCAATTTCCTTCTTGGTCAAATAGCCCTTACACAGCCTGGAGGTGTGTTGGGTCATTGTCCTGTTGAAAAACAATGATTGTCCCACTAAGCGCAAACCAGATGGGATGGCGTATCGCTGCAGAATGCTGTGGTAGCCATGCTGGTTAAGTGTGCCTTGAATTCTAAATAAGTCACTGACAGTGTCGCCAACAAAGCACCCCCACACCATCACATCTCCTCCTCCATGCTTCACGTTGGGAACGACACATGCAGAGATCATTCAAAAAAATCTAAAATTTGGAATAATCAGACCTTATTGGTGTCCTTTAGAACAGTTGATGTTAAGATGTGTCTGTTACTTGAACTCTGTGAAAAATTTATTTGGACTGCAATCTGAGTCTGGTAACTCTAATGAACTTATCCTCTGCAGCAGAGGTAACTCATGAGATCCAGTTTCATCATAGCGCTTGATGGTTTTTGACTGACCATCATGTCTTAAAGTAATGATGGACTGTCATTTCTCTTTGCTTATTTGAGCTGTTCTTGCCATAATATGGACTTGGTCTTTTACCAAACAGGACTATCTTCTCTATACCACCCCTACCTTGTCACAACACAACTGGCTCAAACACATTAAGAAGGAAAGAAATTCCACAAATTAACTTTTAACAAGGCACACCTGTTAATTGAAATGCATTCCAGGTGACTACTTCATAAAGCTGACTGAGAGAATGCCAAGAGTGTGCAAAGCTGTTATCAAGGCAAAGGGTGGCTACTTTGAATTATCTAAAATCTAAAATATATTTTGATTTGTTTAACACTTTTTTGCTTACTACATGATTCTATATGGGTTATTTAATAGTTTTGATGTCTTCACTATTATTCTACAATGTAAAATAGTAAAAATAAAGAAAAACCCTTGAATGAGTAGGTGTGTCCAAACTTTTGACTGGTACTGTATGTGTCAGGCTTTAGGTGAGATTATTCTTTACAGAGTCAAGTATATTTGTCCAGGCCTCAATTGTTCCTTGACTAGCACCATTCATTCCTGCTGTCGATAATTCTAATGTTATAACTTCTAACATTACCTGTATTCACTGGCGAATTCTGAGTAATAGTCTCTGATTGATTGGGAGATTCAAAGAGCTACAGTACCATTGTTAAGTAACAAAATAGATGCAAAGCATTTAATATTTACTTTGTAACTTTGCCCCAGAAGCATTTAAATGCAGGGCACTCCCACATCATATGGAGGAATGTGCCTACCTGATTTAGGGGACACATGGAACAGTTGGGGGTTGGGGCCAATTTCATCGTAAAACGTTTCTTTGGTATAAATAGTCTGTGAACAAATTTAAAATGTATATGTGGATGATTCGGATTACGGGATGCCAAGGTCATATTTTTCCATGTTCTGTTCCAGTTAAAGGGATGTTCAGATTGATTTGTGGACCATACATTTTTTATGGCTAGCTCAGAATGTGATCTTTCCAAAAGTTGTTTATCTCTACTGAACAAAAAGATAAATGCAACATGCTAAATTTTCAAAGATTTGACTGAATTTCAGTAAATCAGTAAATTTAAATAAATAAATTAGGCCCAAATCTATGGATTTCACATGTTGGGTGAGGGCACAGCCAGGGGTGGGCCTGGGAGGGCATAGGCCCACTCAATTGGGAGCCAGGCTCACCCACTGCGGAGCCAGGCCCAGCCAATCAGAATGATTTTTCTATCCACCAAAGGGCTTTATTAGAGACAGAAATTCTCCTCAGTTTCATCATCTTTTCGGGTGGCTGGTCTCAGACGATCCTGCAGTTCAAGAAGCCGGATGTGGAGGTCCTGGGCTGGCATGGTTACACGTGGTCTGTGGTTGTAAGGCCAACTGGGCGTACTGCCGAATTCTCTAAAGCAACGATGGAGGCGGCTTATGGTAGAGAAATTAACATCAAATTCTCTGGTAACAGCTCTGGTGGACATTCCTGCAGTCAGCATGCTCATTTCACGCTCCCTCAAAACTTGAGACATCTGTGCACATTTTAGAGTGGCCTTTTATTGTCCCCAGCACAAGGTGTAATGTGTAATAATAATGCTGTTTAATCAGCTTCTTGATTTGTCAAACCTGTCAGGTGGATGGATTATCTTGGCAAAGAATAAATGCTCACTAACAGGGATGTAAACAAAGTTGTGCACAAAATATGAGAGAAAGAAGCTTTTTGTGCATATGGAACATTTCTGGGAACTTTTATTTCAGCTAATGAAACATGGGACCAATACTTTACATGTTGCGTTGATATTTTTGTTCAGTGTATTATAGAGATCAGTCCTTTCGGGAGCCCAGATAATTTATTTCTAAATCCAATTATTGGATCGTTTGGTAGTTGGATTTCCCAAGGTACTTGCCTGGTACTATGTAAGTGTCTTTCAAATCTTGCAATGTTCTCAAACCATTACTGTCCATGATATCGGCTAGAGAACGATTCAACATTTGGACCATTGGGTGGATGCAAAAGGCTGCCCTAGAGATCGCAAGGCGTTACAGTGAAATTTTGGAGAATGGGCATGCCATTTTAATTCCCAGTTACCTGTACATTGTTTTCAATTTTATGCCAAATAGAAATTGTGTAAGCATTAATAGGACCAAAGAGGAGACACCATGTTTCTCTATATCCAGGGGGCAGAAGAATCGTGTCTAAACCAATTTAGAGTGGGTCGAAATGCTAGTGCCTGGAAATACAATTTAAATTTGTTATGGATAGTCCTCCTACGTCTTTTCCTCTTTGCAAGTTTGTTAATATCCGGAATCACTTACCTTGCCATATACATTTTCAAACCACACTATAGATTGTATCCCAATAGCCAGAAGGGGGAGACAAGGAAAGCATTGAACTACAGAAATTCAACTGTGGCAGTATATTCATTTTGACCATAAATGTTCTGCCAGTTAAAGCAACTGGGATGTTGAATTGATTTAAGTGTTCTGTTAAAGTATCTGCCAATGGTTTTAGGAAGGAAGGAAATACTGTATATCTACTCCCAGATATTTAAAATGGGAAACGATTGGGATTTCATAAGTAGAGATGGAGTCCTCATCGGGGTCTTGAGAGGCATTAGGGCAGATTTGGTTAGATGTATTTTATAACCTGAGATGGAGATGAATTTGTCTATGGTCTTTAAAGCTTTTAGGAGGGATTGAGATACATTGTCTAGATAAAGTAAGATATTGTTTCTGTATAATAAGTTGATGTGATCCATAGAATTGAGAGATATTGGTCTATTTTCTTTCAATTTTCGAATTGCTTGTGCCAGGGGCACCATAGACAATAAAAGTAGCAAAGGTGAGATGAGATCACCTTGCCTGCTACTTCTAGTTATTCTCAAAGGAACAGAGCAGGTATTGCCTGTTATTACTATGTCTGAGGGATTGGCATATAGAATTTTAATCATATTAATGATATATGTCCCAAAAGTTGCAGGTTTGAATTTAATTCGTAACATATAATACTAAATGCAGGGTCTCGGATTTACGTGCAGAAGAATGGAAAATGCTCTGAGACCAGGTTGAAAAGAGTAGTCATTACCTGGTCTTTGCTTTTTGTGTCATTAACAACTTTTCCAATACTGATATCTTCTTTAATTGTGATTTATTCAGCCCAAATGCAAATGCTGTTGCATTGTTTTTAATAAAACATTGAATGGCTTCCCATAAAATCACATTTTGATTAGTCCATCCATGATATACCTATTCCAAAAGTGTAACATATTTTAAGTTTCGTCTATTTCAAAATCTAATTAATTCAAATAGGCCTAATGAAAAAATAAATTCATAAATACAAAAGTTCTTCCCTTTAGGACGTGACACACACACCAACCATAGAAATGCGTATTGTTATTGCCTATAAAGTGTGCTGGGTCATGTGGAATTGAGTAGGCTTTTATATAAATGCAGTGCCAGCAAAAAAACGCAGTTGCGTACTGGTGCTCAGTGGAAGTGGAGCTTTTCTAAATCCCTTGCATCAACTTCTCTGCTCTACACTCCTCAGCTCACATGTACCAAAGTACTGCAAGTTTAGTGTTTTGCAGTAAACCACCATGTTTTGGTCACTATTGTGCGTAACAGTTTGCTTGGCATCCCTACCTGCCGAAGCACAGATCTCCAATAGGTACGTTATCAGCTGTCCCAGTCGTTGTCACAAGGCGATGTGTCCCCGTATGCCAGCGGAGTGCTTAGCAGGACAAGTCCTGGACCACTGCAACTGCTGCCCCGTGTGTGCCTCTGGAGAGGGCGAAGCGTGCGGCGGCAATGGAAAGCTTGGAGACCCGGTATGCGGAGACGGGTTGGAGTGTTCGGTGTCGGGCGGAGTGGGGTACTCTGCCACGGTCCGAAGAAGAGGGAAGAGCGGCGTTTGCGCCTGCAAAACTACCGACCCTGTATGTGGTAGCGACGGTGTATCCTACCGTAACATCTGCGAGCTCAAGAGAGTCAGCAACCGGGCACTGAAACTTCAGCAGCCACCTGTTCTGTTCATTCAACGGGGAGCTTGTGGGAAAGGTAAAGGCGTCTTGAATGTGTATTTCATATACATTTTTTCTGGTGGGTTTCTAACTTTTAACCAGTGAGCATAACTCGATTATGCACAACTTTTCCATTCAGTGGATGCTTTACACGAAACTCCAATCTATATAAAATAAAGATTTAGCCTTGCTGAGATTTAGAGTCATGAATTCTCATCAGAAAGGAATCCGCGTCTGACAGTCTGGTGGGCAACAACATCCAGATGTATCCCAGGGGTACAAACATCAAGTGTCCTTTGACAGCAAAACAAACGCTACCATTGAAATGCGTTGGTTTTTTGTTTATGTTAATTCACTTATGAAACGCAGTAATCCTTGCTTAGTTTTGCTTGTTTGAACTAAGTCACAAATTCTATTAACTTGTTACAAACTGTATGGATTAGCTCTGGTATGCATACAGTCACATGGGAATAACCCTCCAAATTATTTTGTCTAAAGTAACATAATTAATGCAATAGGTCATTGTTGCTGACTTCACCATGGAGTATTTATTATTATTTCAGCCAGTGCAGCTGACCTGCAATCTGAGATACTTGTTATCAGAAGTCAGTGGGACTCAACATAAGCCAGACCATCTATCCATCCCAGACATGTTTTCGTTATGAAAAATCATAACAAGAATAGATTTGTGGCAACCTTTTAAGGGGTTTCTATTTCCCTCAACTTTTTCATTGCTAGAGCATTGTTTCATAGCATAGTGAATTCTGTTCTGAATTGTGAATGACGCTGAGGATGGTGCAGAGACAACCTTCACAAACACACCTCACCCACAGGTGGTAGAGAGATGAGCCAGAGATCTTTAACTGTGTTTGTGTGTTTGATGTGCTCCATGGGCCTGATTCCGACCCGAAATGGAACGTAATTCCCTTTATAGCATTCCCTTTATAATTCCCTGCTATTCGTTGTGGGTGGAGATACATTATAAATATAAAAGTATGTGGACACACCTTCAAATTAGTGGATTTGGCTATTTCAGCCACACCGGTTGTTGACAGGTGTATAAAATTGAGCACACAGCCATGCAATCTCCATACACAAACATTGGCAGTAGAATGGACTTACTGAAGAACTCAGTGACTTTCAACGTGGCACCATCACAGGGTGCCACCTTTCCAACAAGTCAGTTTGTCAAATTTCTGCCCTGCTAGAGCTGCCCCGGTCAACTGTAAGTGCTGTTACTGTGAAGTGGAAACGTCTAGGAGCAACAACGGCTCAGCTGCGAAGTGGTAGGCCACACCAATCTCACGGAACGGGGCCGCCTAGTGCTGAAGCACATAGCGCATGAAAATCGTCTGTCACGGGTGCAACACTCACTACCGAGTTCCAAACTGTCTCTGGAAGCAACATTAGCACAATAACTGTTCGTCGGAAGCTTCCTGAAATGGGTTTCCATGGCAGAGGAGCCGCACACAAGCCTAAGATGACCATGCGCAATTCCAAGGGTCGGCTGGAGTGGTGTAAAGCACGCCGCCATTGGACTCTGGAGCAGTGGAAAAGCGTTCTCTGGAGTGATGAATCACACTTCACCATCTGGCAGTCCAACGGACGAATCTGGGTTTGGCGGATGCCAGGTGAACTCAACCTGCCCCAATGCGTAGTGCCAAATGTAAAGTTTGGTGGAGGAAGAATAAGGGTCTGGGGCTGTTTTTCATGGTTTGGTCTAGGCCCCTTATTTCCAGTGAAGGTAAATCTTAACGCTACAGAATACAACAACATTCTAGACGATTCTGTGCTTCCAACTTTGTGGCAACAGTTTGGGGAAGGCCCTTTCCAGTTTCAGCATGACAATGCCCCCCATGCACAAAGTGAGGTCCATACAGTAATGGTTTGTTGAGATCGGTGTGGAAGAACTTGACTGGCCTGCACAGACAGAGCCTTGACCACAACCCCATAGAAAACCTTTGGAATGAATTGGAACACCTCCTACGAGCCAGGCCTAATCATGCCCGACCTCAGTAATGTTCCAACATCTAGTGGAACGCCTTCCCAGAAGAGTGGAGGCTGTTATAGCATTAAAGCAGGGACCAACTGCATATTAATACCCATGATTTTGGAATGAGATGTTCGACGAGCAGGTGTCCACATACGTTTGGTCATGTAGTGTAGAATATTAAGGTGAGGCAGAGGTATGTCTACAAATACACTGTATTCTGACCTTGACTTATTTCCACCACGTTAACGCATGAGGAAACCATAAATAAGGTCTAGCGAACCTATCGGTTCCAAGTGGAAATAGCATCTACTTAATTTTTTTCCTGATATAAATAACAACATTCTCCATGCACTGTAATTTACAACTTGATAAGAGCTAGGTCAATGAGTAATCCGTTTAACACTTGTTTTAGATATATTTGACCTTATAATTGCTGGAGACAAATGTGAAACCAGTATTTTTTTAATTTAACCTTTATTTAACTAGCCAAGTCAGTTAAGAACAAATTCTTATTTACAATGACGGCCTACCTACAGGGTCAGCCCCTGGAGCAAATTAGGGTTAAGTACCTTGCTCATGGACACATTGACACCTTGTCAGCTCAGGTATTCGAACCAGCAACCTTTCAGTACTGGCCCAACACTCTAACCGCTAGGCTACCTGCCACCCAGTCACATAACAGTAAAGTGAAGCATATCAACATATTAACTTTCCTACAATAAAGTTTATGAAATGCTGTGCCATAATGCAGAATTTAAATTGTACAGCCTTTTAACTTGCAGGGATGGGTACTCTCAAATATTTTATTTCTCAAATATTTTAATTATAGGTTACCCCGACTTTCTCTATTTCTTATTTCTATCATGTTAAATATTAGCCACTATCAGTATCGTCCGTCAGTAGGCCTAATAACCACACATCAACTGCCAATTTACTGTTAGTTCCCTTCAGTTGGTTTAGCATACATTATTATTCCATTTCATTCTATTGTTTAGTTTACCTTCTTTTGCTTCCTCTGTAAACACTTAAAGCCATGTGGTTTGTTGCTGAGAATTATTAGTAACAGTTGATCAAAATGTAATTGTTATGGAGCGGAGCTCAGAACAAGCCGTAACAGTTTGAAACTGACGCATGGCGCAATACTTGGCTGAGTCATCACACAGTTTCATGGTTAGTGCAGGCAATAGATTAGGGTGTAGCCTACTATTGTACACTATTCTCCCTATTATAATTATATGTATACTAATCTTCCAACATTACTGTGGGTTAAAGAACTGAATGTGGCAATTTTCAGAATGAATCAAAACACAGTTTTCTTTCCTTCATACGTAAAGGCTCTCCAAACAGGTTTTTTATTATTAAATACTTTCCTAAATCTAAATAATCTACAAGATCAGAATATTTGTAAATCGACCAATTGGTGCTGAAACAAAGACGAATATGCATATGCAGTATTTAGATGTCTTTCTTTCATTGATCGATAATATTCTGAACCTGTTCTCTCGATATATTCTATTGAGTCCGTATTTAAAGGGATGGCTTAAGATAAATGTACTGAAAACTCTATTGAAAAATCTGCACGCTGGAAAAATATGTTGTGTGAGGGTTTTCAGCGGTTGAATTACATTTATTCCGCGTGCGGAAGGGAATCATGACGGCAAAGCACTTTATGCACCTTCATAAGGTTAGTCTGAATACCAACTACTGAGAAGTGCATAGGAAAAGCGTGTGTAAGAAAGGTGTAATTTCCGGAATCGGGCCCCATGTGTTCAGTTCTTAGTTGGACCACAAGGGTTTAAAGGGATTCTTTGGCTGTCAACATAGGATAACACTTTTTGGTTCCAGGTAGAACCCTTTTTTAGTTCCAGGTAGAACCATTTTGGGTTGAAGGTAGAACACTCTGTGGAAAAGGCTCCACCTGGAACCTAAAAGTGTTCTCCTATGGGGAAAGCCGAAGAACCCTTTTAGGTTCTAGTTAGCACCTTTTTTTCTAAGAGTGTAGGCACAGAAACCTTCACTTCGCCAGCTACTGTGTGTGTGCTCGTACTGTGTATACCTTTTCCAACACAAGGACACACAAGGCATGCTAAAGCTATGTCAGAGAATGTCTCCTCAGTGATATTGCAAACATTTGGGATGCAAACACTTCATCCAGCTCTTCTCCAGCTCCAGCCAGCCTAAGAAAACAGAGTGCAGCTCTGTGCCAAGCTACATGAAGCCCCCTGGCCAAGTAAAGAGAGGCTCCGGACCACTTGCCTCTTAAAGCAAACACATGAAATTACACTTGGTGCATGATGTCATTTGCATCTGGTTTCTGAAGTTGTCGATTATGCAAGTTGTTTGAACTGGCACAGGATTTAGGTTAAATGTTGCTTTCCCGTGGGCCCGTTGTGTGTTTTCTTAAATAACTAATTTAGTCACAGAATGGCATATATGGCCTGCAGAAACAAGTTTGAGATTTATTGATTTTTTACCAGAGGTAAGAGAATAAACATGTTGACTTTAGGATGTTGAGAACAACCTTTTCATGTATTTCACTTCATGTATTTTTCTTTTTCTTTCTTTCTTTCTTTCTTTCTTTCTTTCTTTCTTTCTTTCTTTCTTTCTTTCTTTCTTTCTTTCTTTCTTTCTTTCTTTCTTTCTTTCTTTCTTTTTCTTTCTTTCTTTCTTTCTTTCTTTCTTTCTTTCTCTATTTCTTTCTCTCTCTCCCTCTACCCTTCCTCTGCTTCATCATTCTCCATATTTCTTTCCCCATTCCTTTCCCTCTCTCTGATCCCACATATAAGGCACACCTCACAGACCCTAGGTTACTACCCAGTCCTCTAGACTATACACTTTCTCTCTTGGCACTTTCAGTTCATCAGCAGGGTTATCACGAAACAATGTTCATACAGCTCAGGGAATATGTTTCATGTGACTTAGGGACCCTTTCAAAGACTTAGTGAGTGTGTATTCAGCCAATGCATTAGCTGCACCAAAGCCTTGCAGCAAGGGAGCTGGATTACAGGGATACTGTAGAGGGAATACAAACCCACTGACACTGCAACCCAATCTCTCTGCCCGTAAGATGGGGGAAAGGAAGACTAGCTTCCTTATGGAAAAACTCATAAAGCAGCAACAGTGTGGACAGGCAGGCAGACCGGTGTGTGTTGGGGAGTGCTTGATACAAGAATCAGGTTTGGTTTCTTGGAGAGGTCATTGAGTTTATATAGCAGACGTATATGGGAAGTATAAGGAGATGGACAGAGTGTGTCTAATAGAGGGAGAGATACATACCAGGGGTGGAATGTCTCTTTGACAGGAGGTTACTGAGCTGGCCCATGGAGATCATGACAAGCTAAACAGGTCCATTGTTTCATTACATTTACATTACATTTGAATAATTTAGCAGATGCTCTTATCCAGAGTGACTTAAAGGAACAATTAGGACACATTTACATATTTTTCACTTACTCAGCTCCGGGATTCAAACCAGTGGTTAGCCTGGCCCAACGCTCTTAACCGCTAGGCTACCTGCCGCATGAGCAGTCTTGTGTGTTGCTACGTTGCATAGATAGATAGATAGATAGATAGATAGATAGATAGATAGATAGATAGATAGATAGATAGATAGATAGATAGATAGATAGATAGATAGATAGATAGATAGATAGATAGATAGATAGATAGATAGATAGATAGATAGATAGATAGATAGATAGATAGATAGATAGATAGATAGATAGATAGATAGATAGATAGATAGATAGATAGGTACTTTATTGATCCCCCTGGGGGGGAAATTTCATTGTCAAGCAGCTACAACAAAACACAGGGCAGGTGCAAAATGCCACAACGAAAGTACACAAGACAGATACACGGTACATGATACATAGAGCGGCAGTATGAAAAAGTATAGAAATACAAGATATCTGGAGTGCAAAAAAAGCTATAAGACATTGCATAGTATGGGTGGTTGGCTGAATATGTACACTATACATTGATGGATGTTGGATGGTTAACTATACTATACAGGTTGATGGCAGAGAAATACTTCAGTAGCTAAGAAGTAACGAGAGAAAATGTGTACACACTGGTCCCCCGTGGGACTCAAATCCACAACACTGGCGTTGCAAGCGCCATGCTCTACCATCTGAGCTACACAAGACTTGGGATAACTATACTACCTCCATCCTTCTCCGCTTTTTCATCCGGAGGTGAAGTTGAGGGCTACAGGAGCACGGACAGACAGCCAGGCCAGAGGAAGGTAACTGGTAGGACAACATGGACTATCTTTCAGGGAGCCACAATAGACAGGCTACATCTACACCCTGAGGTGATAGGCTTTGCTTTGCCTCTGTTGAATTGAAGTTTGGATTTATTTAATCAATATGACATTGTTCAATTAAATGTTAGCCCTGAAGCTTGATGCTTGAATACCCTAAACCTATATATGTGTGTGTGTGTGTGTATAGGATATATTTAAGTATATTTTATTTGACTCTGTCAATTCCTGGCAGATGGTAAATATGGGTCGACTCAACATACTGTATGTATATCATTCTGTAAGGAGGCTTATGCAGATGTCCTCCATCATTTCAGAACAGTAAAAATGGATAGTTATTAAAACGCCTTTTCAAAGGCATTCCAATGATATTCATGATTTTGGAGGGAGTTGAGGTTCAAGTAGATGCTCTCATCCTTGGTCCATATGCTTTTCTATTTGTCTAGCAGTCGACTTCATTCCAGCAGTCGTTGACCTGATCTGAGCCCCAACTCCTCAGACAGAGTGTCTCATTAAGAAATATCCTGTCACGGTCTACAGACGAGGCAACACTGGCAATAGTAACCTGCTCGGCTATGGAAGGATCACACACTGACTACATCTGGTTTGTGATTTTCCCAAATCAGCAAGAAAGGTTTCGTCATCAACTGGCCCAAACCCACTCCCCTTCATTGCCAATGCAGCGATGTGTGGAAACAAATCAGTCAGTCTGTGTCGAGGACGGGCCAAGTGTCATCATAACATTGAAAAATAAAGAGGTCAAGGGCGTAAGGATGATACTTTAGACTGATCTCAGGTCTAGATACCGGACTTATTCCTCAGCAGGCCTGGACCGATGCACTCATACCTTAAACATTTTAACCGGAGACAGATGCCATCTAACTATCCCTATATCTTGGGGCAAATTACAGCTATCCTGAAGATATGGAATATGAATGCCATCACAGAATTCCCCCTCTTACACAGGAAATAAATTGTGTACTCCTGTGTTGGTTTAACTGCGCCTCAGGCAACCCATCACAGTAACGTTAAAGTTAAAATAAAGAGATTTCAGAATAACTTCTAATCAGTGGTAGACCCATTATTCTTGATTATGGGCGCGTCTTTGCCGTTGGGTGGCACGTAATATAATTGAACTGAACAACCTTTATAAACTACAGCAAGGTGTAGGATTGTATGACAGAACCTCTATGGTGCGTTCTTTCTATATTTTAAACATAAGTACTTGAGGGGTGTGTGGAAAGATGAAGGAGATGAAACATGATTATCTTGTCTTTACTTAAAAAGTTAAAAGTCTACGATAATCTTCAGAGAAGATTTACAGTAATTCACAGCCTGGAAAAATACTTGTATGCCTTCTCAGTAGGATGTAATTACATGGTACTGTAAGTCATCAACACTTTCTGACTTATCTCTTACGGATGAATCAAAGGCACTTACAGACAGAAACAGAAGCACGGGATAGACTGTCTAAGCCACAACTGGACTGTCATCTTTTCCATTTCCCTTTAAGACCAGTTTCATATACTGGGTTTATTCTTGCATTTCTGTTACATCATTTCGTTGTGTTTGTGTTTGTGGTTGTGTTTGAGTTCATTTTTATCCCAACGTTCTGTCTCTGTTGTTGTATTTCTAGCCCAGGACAACCCAAACAGTCTGAGACACAAATACAACTTTATCGCTGATGTGGTGGAGAGGATCGCCCCGGCCGTGGTTCACATTGAACTCTACCGCAAGTAAGAGCAGCACCTATGTGTGTGTGTGTGTGTGTGTGTGCATTTTTTTTTAAGACTTCAATGTCCTAACATTTCACCTTAATGTCCTGAAAAGTTAGGAAAACAATAACGTTTTTCAGGTCCTGAATTTGTTCAAATGCTATTTTAAACTTAAGGGTTAGGTTTAGTGTTTTGGGATTAGGGTTTAGGGTTAGGGGTTTTTGGGGTTAGGGTTAGGTTAAGTGTTAGGATTAGGGTTAGGGTTTAGGGAAAATAGGATTTTTAATGGTGGAAAAATGTTACCTTTCAAAATGTTGTGAGATTTCATGAAAACACAGCTGTGTGTGTGTGTGTGTGTGTGTGCGTCCTTGAATATCTGTAGACACACACCAGAGGTTACTTTACAGCCCACCTGGATGTGAGACCGCACTAGTTGGGAAAACACTTAAGTCAAAACCTTCCCTTTTACCATACTTCTCCTTCTTTTTTTTCTCTTTTTTTTTTCACCTTTATTTAACCAGGTAGGCCAGTTTAGAACAAGTTCTCATTTACAACTGCGACCTGGCCAAGACAAAGCAAAGCAGTGCGACAAAAACAACAACACAGAGTTACACATGGGATAAACAAACGTACAGTCAATAACACAATAGAAAATCTATGTACAGTGTGTGCAAATGTAATAAGATTAGGAAGGTAGGGCAATAAATAGGCCATAGTGGTGAAATAATTACAAATTAGCATTAACACTGGAATGATAGATGTGCAGATGATGATTTGCAAATAGAAGATACTGGGGTGCAAATTAGCAAAAATAATAATATGGGGATGAGGTAGTAGGGTGGGCTATTTACAGATGGGCTGTATACAGGTGCAGTGATCGGAAAGCTGCTCTGACAGCTGATTCTTAAAGTTATTGAGGGAGATGGTAGTCTCCAGCTTCAATGATTTTTGCAATTCGTTCCAGTCATTGGCTGCAGAGAACTGGAAGGAATGGAGGCCAAAGGAGGTGTTGGCTTTGGGGTTGACCAGTGAAATATACCTGCTGGAGCGCATGCTACGGGTGAGTGTTGCTATGAGAGAGCTGAGATAAGGCGGGGATTTACCTAATAAAGACTTATAGATGACCTGGAGCCAGTGGGTTTTTGTGTCGAATATGTAGTGAGGGCCAGCCAACGAGAACGTACAGGTTGCAGCGGTGGGTAGTATATGGGGTTTTGGTAACAAAACGGATGGCACTGTGATAGACTACATCCAATTTGCTGAGTAGAGTGTTGGAGGCTATTTTGTAAATGACATCGCCGAAGTCAAGGATCGGTAGGATAGTCCGTTTTACGAGGGCATGTTTGGCAGCATGAGTGAAGGAGGCTTTGTTGCGAAATAGGAAGCCAATTCTAGACTTAATTTTGGATTGGAGATGCTTAATTTGAGTCTGGAAGGAGAGTTTACAGTCTAACCAGATGCCTAGGTATTTGTAGGTGTCCAAGTATTCTAAGTCAGACCCGTCGAAAGTAGTGATGATAGTCCGGTGGGCGGGTGCGGGCAGCGTTCAATTGAAAAGCATGCATTTAGTTTTACTAGCAATTAAGAGCAGTTGGAGTCCAAGGAAGGAGTGTTGTATGTCATTGAAGCTCGTTTGGAGGTTTGTTAACACAGTGTCCAAAGAGGGGCCAGATGTACACAGAATGGTGTCGTCTGTGTAGAGATGGATCAGAGAGTCACCAGCAGCGAGAGCGACATCATTGATATATACGAAAGAGAGGTTGTACAGGCTAGTAATAGGGGTTGCAACAATTTCAGTGGATAATTTTAGAAAGAATGGGTCCAGATTGTCTAGCCCAGCAGATTTGTAGGGGTCCAGATTTAGCAGCTCTTTCAGAACATCAGCTAGCTTCGGCAAGTTGCTGCGGGGGGTGCAGAGCTGTTGGTCGGGGTAGGGGTAGCCAGGTGGCCAGCTGTAACAAAATGCATATTGACATTTTCGATTATTGTAAATTTATCAGTGGTGACAGTGTTTCCTAGCCTCAGTGCAGTGGGCAACTGGGAGGAGATGCTCTTATTATCCATGGACTTTACAGTGTCCCAGAACTTTTTGGAATTAGTACTACAGGATGTGAATTTCTGTATGAAAAAACTAGCCTTTGCTTTTCTAACTGACTGTGTATATTGGTTCCTGACTTTCCTGAAAAGTTGCATATTGCGGGGGCTATTCGATGCTAATGCAGGATGCCACAGGATGTTTTTGTGTTGGTCTAGTGCAGTCAAGTCTGGAGTGAACCAAGGGCTATATCTGTTCTTAGTTCTACATTTTTTGAATGGGGCATGCTTATTTAAGATGGTGAGGAAAGCACTTTTAAAGAAAAACCAGGCATCCTCTACTGACGGGATGAGGTCAATAACCTTCCAGGATACCCGAGCCAGATCGATTAGAAAGGCCTGCTCACTGAAGTGTTTTAGGGAGTGTTTGACAGTGATAAGGGGTGGTTGTTTGAAAACAGAGGAGGTGTGTTTGGAGGGCAAGTTAGTCAGGATGATATCTATGATGGTGCCCATGTTTACAGATTTAGGGTTGTACCTGGTAGGTTCCTTGATAATTTGTGTGAGATTGAGGGCATCTAGCTTAGATTGAAGGACTGCCAGGGTGTTAAGCATATCCCAGTTTAAGTAATCTGACAGTACGGACTCTGAAGATAGACGGGGGGCAATCAATTTACATATGGTGTCCAGGGCACAGCTGGGGGCTGAGGGGGGTCTGTAACAAACGTCAACAGTAGAAGGTCATGCTGTTTGGGCACAGACCTGGATAGTATGACAGAACTCTGCAGGTTATCTCTGCAGTAGATTGCAACTCCGCCTCCTTTGGTAGTTCTATCTTGATGGGAAATATTGTAGTTGGGGATGGAAATGTCAGAATTTTTGGTGGCCTTCCTAAGCCAGAATTCAGACATGGCTAGGACATCAGGGTTGGCGGCGGAGTGTGCCAGTGAATAAAATCAAACTTTTACGGTTACAGAAGTCAACAAATGAGAGCGCCTGGGGAATAGGTGTAGTACTGGGGGCTACAGGACCTGGGTTTACCTCAACATCACCAGATGAACAGAGTAGGATAGGGTACGGCTAAAGGCTTTAAGAACTGGTCGTTTAGTGCTTAGGGTACAGAGAATAAAAGGAGCAGATCTCTGGCCGCGATAGAATAGATTGATGGCATAATGTACAGACAGGGATATGGTAGGATGAGAATTCAGTGGGGGTAAACCTAGGCGTTGGGTAATGATGAGAGAGGTTGTATCTCTGGAAACACCAGTTAAGCCAGGTGAGGTCTCCGCGTGTGTGGGGGGTGGGATAAGGAGGTATCTGAGGCATGTTGATCGAGACTGGGGGCTCTACAGTGAAATAGACCGATAAGGAAAAACCTAAACAGCAACAGACAAGGCATATTGAAATAAGGGAGAGGCATAAAACAAACACAGTAAATCAAGAGAACTAAGACAACAATGGGTAAATGGTGATGAATAGACTGAGAAAATGTTGAGAAAAATGTGTGCCACACACAGGACCTGAGTTCGAAGCTAAGGCTTAACAGATAAACAGAATGAGGGTTGGTAGCGTGCTGTGCAGACTGGCCGATATTGTCCGAACTAAAGCTGGCTGATGCAGGCAGAGCAGTGGTGAGGACCGCTAGCAGTGGCTAGCAATGGCTAGTAGCTAGTTAGCAGGCTAGCTAGCAGGCTAGCTTCTGTCTGAGGTTTAGTTAAAGAGATAAAGAAAATAGTAGATCCATTCCGCGTTTGGTGAGGCGGGTTGCAGGAAAAGTATATGAGGAATAAGAAAAATATACGGAGAGACTAATTACAGACTATTTACACAGGACATGAGACTGGACAAAAAAACACGTCCGCACTGTTACGCCATCTTGGAATGATGACCTTCTGCCTCGCATCCTCTTTCCCTGTCGTCATCTCTCCATCCCCCTTCTCCTCCCTGTTTCTATTAATCTCTCCCTTTCTCTATATAAATGTATCTCTCTCTTTCTCTCCCTTTCTACATATCTCTCTTTCTCCCCCTCCCTCTCTCTCAGGATGGCGTATTCTAAGCGGGAGGTGGCGGTGTCCAGTGGCTCAGGGTTCATGGTGTCGGAGGATGGACAGATCGTGACCAACGCCCACGTTGTGGCTAATAAGCATCGAGTAAAGGTGGAGCTGAAGAGCGGCGCCACCTACGACGCCAAGATTAAAGACATGGACGAGAAGTCCGACATCGCACTCCTCAAGATCGACTCACCGGTAAGTGAGGTCACAGACATAGCTCAACAGTTCAAAATCGAGTTCAAATTACTTTATTCGAACAACTTAACTCATCAATAACTGACATAGGAGACAAACAGACACATAGGGAAGAAGTTTACAGTTGCATAATTGTGGTAGTTTGCTTGTGTTGTGTGCTACCCACTCTGTCACAAAGATCAAGTTTCAAGTTTATTATCACATGCACAAGTACAGTTAATTTTTACTTTCTTGCAAGCTCTTTCCCAACAATGCAGTAATCAATATCAGTAGTAATCAATATCAGTATTACTATTAAAGAAAGTAAAGTAGGACAAAAACACAGAATACATAAAATAAGAGGAATAAAAATAAGAACATGAGAAAGTAAATAAGCTATATACAGGGCTAGTTCCAGGGTCATTGCCAATACCATATGTACAATGTGTAGGTATACTGGAGTGGTAGGGGTAGATATAGGGGTAAGGTGGCTAGGCATCAGGATGTATGATAAACAGTTGCAGCAGTGTATATGATGATTGTATGTGAGTGTGTGTGAGTGTGTAGAGTCAGTATAAATGTGTGTGCATGTTATGTGTGTGTGAGCAAATTAAGTGTGTGTGTGTGTGTGTGTGTGTGTTTGAGTGTCAGTGTCAGTGTGATTGTTTGTGAGTGAGTGCAAAAATAATTGACAGTCTTATGGCTTGGGATAGAAGCTGTTCAGCAGCCTGTTGTTGTCAGTACCTCTTGCCGTGCGGATGCAGAGAGAACAACCTATGGCTTGGGGGGCCGGACTCTTTAACAATTTTTCAGGCCTTCCTTTCACACTGCCTGATATAGAGGTCCTGGATGGCAGCGAGCTCAGCCCCAGTGGTATACTGGGCTGTCCACACCACCCTCTGTAGTGCCATGCGATCGAGGGCGGTCCAGTTGCCTTACCAAGCAGTGATGCAGCCAGTCAAGATGCTCTCAATGGTGCAGCTGTAGAACTTTTTGAGGATTTGAAGGCCCATGCCAAATCTTTTCAACCTCCTGAGGGGCAATAGGCGTTGTCGCCCCTTCTTCACAACTGTGTGCATGGATAATTTTAAGTCCTTAGTGATTTGGACACTGAGGAACTTGAAGCTCTCAACGTGCTCCACTACAGCCCCAAAGTCCAGGATCCAGTTGCAGAGGGACGTGCTCAGTCCCCGGGTCCCAAGCTTGGTGACTAGCTTGGAGGGGACAATGGTGTTGAACACTGAGCTGTAGTCAATGAACAGCGTTCTCACATAGGTATTCCTCTTATCTAGGTGGGTGAGAGCAGTGTGGAATGCAATTGAGATTGCGTCATCTGTGGATCTGTTGGGGCGGTATATAAATTGGAGTTAATGTGTGCCATAACCAGCCTTTCAAAGCACTTCATGATTACAGATGCGAATGCTACAGGTTGGTAGTCCTTGTGGCAGGTAGCCTTAAAGTTCTTGGGAACAGGAATGATGGGGGTCAGCTTGAGACATGTGGGGATTACAGACTGGGAAAAGGTTGAAATGACCGTGAATATGCCTGCCAGCTGTTCTGTGCATGCTATGGAATACAGTCCGGCCCCGCAGCCTTGCAAATGTTGACCTAATTAAAAACCTTAAATTGGCCTTGGAGATTGAGGTCACCCAGTCCTCTGGGTCGGCGGGGGCCCTCATTCACGGCTCTGTGTTGTTTTCTGTTGGACAGATTACAGCTGGGTCTTCCTTTATAATCTATAATGGATTGTAGACCCTGCCACATGCTGCGGGTGGTGGAACCTGTATAATAGGATTTCACCTTGCTATTTTGTCCTTTTGCTTGTTTGATGGCACTGTGGAGGTCATAGCAGGACTTCTTGTACTTGTCTGTGTCCTCAGCCATAGCCTCTGGGTTGGCTGTGTTAGCCCTGTGTGTGGTAGCCCTGTCCTTTAGTTTAACGCCAACCTCTGTGGTGAAGGAGACATGTTGATAGAAGTTGGGCATCACGTGTCTTAATGAGGCAGAATTAAAATCAACAGCAACCAGAAAAACAGCTTCCGGGTGCATGGTTTCCTGCTCGTTTATGGCCTATACAGTTTGTGCCAGCTCATTGTTTTTATTGTCCTGAGGTGGAATATATACAGCAGTCACAATAACAGCTGAATAATCTCTCTGGTGGTAGAAGGGTCAGCATTTGACCATCAGGTATTCCAAGACAGGTGAACAATGGGTCGAAACTTCAGCACACCATTTGCTGTTGATGAAGATTGCTGTCCGCTCGGTGACTGGAGAATCCATTGAGTTGGATAGCCATAGGGGGCATCTTGTTCGAATGCCATGTTTTAGAAAAGCAGAGAATATTGCAGTTACGAGAGTCCCATTGATAGCAAGTGACTGGCCAATAGAATGGAGGGAAGAGGTGGCCGGTTTTCCCTTTGCCTTAATCTGGACTTCTCCTCTTCTGACTATATATTGCCAGTGCTTTCTCTTGGGTAGCCCGGAATTGATGAAAGAGCCCAGGGTCAGATGAGTCAAAGTTGAAGCCAAAATTGAGGTTAGTAACCCTCAATTAGTTCCCAATATCCCTTAAAATTTAAACTTTATGGAATATTATAAGTGGCATAAATGAGAGGGTTTGAAGAGTGTGGCTTTACACAGTAGCTCCCATGCTTCAGTGCTATTTAATCCCTGCCTTTGAGCATGAGGGGGAATTACATTGAGTTTCAACTCCCGGGAGGCAGATTGGATTTTAAGTACAGCCTTTCAGGCCAACAGCAGCCATCTTGGTGCAGTACTTTTCTATATGTTACAACTGCAAATCTAGACACCATTAGCAAAGTGAGCAACAATTTAACAACAACAATTACTTAATATTATTCCCTATTAAACATCAGCAGAGTCAGAATTACAACATGAAGCAAGATGTTATTGGTAGAAAGGTGTTGTTCAGATCATTTGAGAAGTGTAACATATGTAACCAAATGGTCCTTGTAATCGTTGGCATTCAACTCATAGTTAATCTTGGCAATGGCATTCAGATAAAAAAACTTCAGAAACAACAGTCATTAGGAAACGATTCTCTGAAATAAACTTGGAATACATTCTGCAAAGACTCATTATCAGCAGATGAAAACCCATGTCATGCTCCAATGAGCAAATAGTTTTGATAGCAAAAGTTTTGCTCATAAATGGCATGGAGGCAGGCCATGTAAGGTTTTTTCTGTGGGAGCGTACAGTACCATAGAGAGATTGTTGCTTTGTGGACTAGCGGGATACACATCCCACATGAATCATATTCGACAGCCATATGAAGGAATGCCTGGCACCCATTCAAAGCCACAGGCTAGGAGTAACTGCACTGCAGAATGCCTCACAGAGCATTCCCTCGCTTCAATGCACAGCTGAAAAGACACTCACGACAAGGACAGGTCTGCACACATCATCGGCCAAAACGCCAAGAAAAGCACAAGGTTATGTTTTCTTTTATGCAGCCTACAGTGGTTCCCCATACTGGCCTTGGAAGACCACTGTGCTATACACTCTGGTCTATTCAATACACATACTAGACAACTGAAAGTGATCAAACCCAAAGCAGTGATCCATGAATGTCTGAAGAAAAGATTATGGATGGAAAATACAGCATCGTTATGTCTCAAAAAACAGTTTAAAGTCTAATGATTTGTGCCATGGTGGTAAAGACTACCATCCAACTACTGGTTGACCATGACAGCCCAGCACCTGACTGTGGATTGACCATACACCCCGTGCCCCACTCTGGCTACATAGCTAAGACAGCTGTTGAAATCTTTGCCCCAGTTTTCTCTTCTGTGTGACAAAGTGTCTACCCAGTCTGCCCAGTGGGCACAGTCCCAGTTCCATGACTAACCCCCACAGTGGCACAGGACAGAGGGGAGGGGGTCTGACTCATGACATCCCAGATAATGAGACTGTGGGTACGGGTATGGGAGGGTGGATGTGTGGGAAAAGAGTCGACTAGAGATGGAAAGAGTCAGTGAGAGAGAAATGAGAGGATGAGAGAGGCAGGGAGATAATTAGAGGCCAAAATAAAGGAAAAGTTGGAATGATCTAATTTGAATGAAAAATACAGTCAGTTGTCACAGTTCTGTCCTCAGGGCTTCGGGCCTGTACTCTTTAAAGTATTTATTTATTTCCCTATTTTACTCGCTCTCCCTCCTATGTCCCTCTTGCCTTAAGTGGGAGTCATTATGAGTATGGGTCACTTTTGTCAAACTTTGTATTTCATATAAGCACACTGAGAGAGAATCGATCACACATGTTTATGACTGTGAGCTTTGAAAGTTGACTCTTTGAATGTAGAATACCCTCACTTCCCCCTTGGTGCTTCATGAGAAGCAGAGTTTATTGGCGGCTGGGTTGGTCCATTCCTGGGCTGCGGCGTGGTGTACCCTCGTCTCTGGGGAAGACATTACACGTCTGCAGTTACATTAGTATGTCTGCAGCAGTCGGGAAGGAGAAAGGGAAAAAGTGCTACACTCGTTTCCGACAGAGACAGAATAGGATGGAGAGGCAGGCAAAGAGGGAAGAAGGAAAACAGATCCATATGTCTGCAAAGCTAAGGAATCTAATAGGTTCATGAGATGGCTGTGTGATGTGACGCTGGGAAGATAAAGATAGAAGTGTGGGGGAAAGAGCAGCTTCTTATTCACTCACTCGCTCACAGCCTCAACTGTCTGTGGTGCAAAGTAACGCACTGACGGTGTCCTCAATCTTCAATATTTGAGAGGATTTTGTTCATGGAAGTCATGTCAACAGACTGATGGCAGTTAAACATACCCAACCAAAAGAGGACTCCACATCCTCATCAATAAATACATTGAGTATATTTGTCTCAGTACCCAACCACAATGTTAGTCTGTATGGTCTCCATGTCGTCCACCTCCTGAATGATGCTGGCTAGACCGACCAGGGCTCTTATTGGTCCCCGTTCAGGAGACATCCAGGACATGCTGTGGAATGAGCGGCGTCCTTCTGAAAGAAGCAGAGGGAAAATGAATCACCTCTCATCCTCCATTTCACTCGCTCTCCCACAATCTCTCCCATCCTTGCGGATAAAGCGTGTCAGGACGAGGGCTAAGGGAAGCAGACTGGCTCTTCTATTCAATGCTCCAGACTTGGCCTAGTTTGTAGTTGATTGTTTCCCAGGCCAGAAATGCAGGGGAAGAGAGACCCAAACACCCCAACCGCATCTCGTCAGATCTGCATGTGGTGTCTAGCCGCCCGTTGGTGAGATGCAATCCAGTCTTCCAGGGTGTCTGTAAATCATGCTGGAAACACAGAGGGAGCTGTCGACCATGTGTTTGCTGTTGTGTTGGCTGTGATATTTACAACAACATGTGTGCAATATATTGGTTTCCGTATCAGTAAAGTTTAGGTTACCCAGTATGGTTGAAAGGTGTTTATATTAACTAGCCTATGCTATTAAATATTGTCAATATGGTTACCAATCAGTGAGGAAAGGGGCATTTATTTTCTTTATAAGGCATATACTTTACCCAGCTCCTGTGGGTGAATAACTCTTTCCCTAAAATTAGCCGTTATGTTGATCTCTCTCTCTCTCTCTCTCTCTCTCTCGCGCTCTCTCTCTCTCTCTCACACATACACATACGTTTGATGGTTCTACAGGTATGAGCATGCTCCTCTTTATCCACTGTGGTTATTGTGTAGCCATAGTAGCGTTCACCCATGCACCTTATGATATGTATGATCTTTGCATGGTAGCACAGGACTAAAATGTTATTCTCACAGCAGGAAAATAATCCTGCAGCAACAGGAAATGTGAATTATTATGTAGATTATAATACATTTTAATGGATTGATACATTTTGTTGATGCATTTTTTTGTTACGGCAAATCAAGTCCGACATTTTTAAGCGGAAATTACAAAAAAAAAATACACCTTAAATACACTACAGTTTGCATATTGCCTTGAAGTCCCCCATAGGAAAAGTACAGTAGTGACCAGAGTAAAGACTCCAGAAGTGGTCATAGGTTTAATCACCAAAAAGAGGGTGTGTTTGTTTCACTGGCACGCCTGTGTGCACTATCGGGTGCCAGCTGTTTACAGTTGTCTTTTTGTTGGGGTTCATGTAAAATGACAATCCATCACAGCGTGAGGCTTGACTGACAAAAACCAAGTTTGCACCTGGGATCAAGTCATAAAACTTAATGTAATGTGTTTTTGAGTGATTCCAAACTGCCAAAGCTGTAATATGAAACAGAGACTTGTCTATGGCAACAAAGGAGGCTCTTTCCTCATTGGTCCTTACACCATCTGCCATGGCAGACACACTAGATGTACAATACAAGTTTGGTTGAGATGACAGGATAAAGCCTGAATGTCTGGAATCCTTACCACCACTTCTAAGTGACTCTGATATGCAACAGCTTTTCTGGATGGCTGCTAGTAAATACTGGTGCTTTCTGTTGAAATGTATCTGTCACTATCTCAGCCTCTATTAAAATGATATTGTGACATTCTCGTGTATCTCCTGTATGAACCAGTGGAGAGCTGGGGAAATAGTTAAAAAAATAAATATTTATAGAAACCAGGTAGTAGTGCATTTAAATGAAAGCATCTCACATTTTTTCGGGATGGCTAGTGCATGAGGGTTTCCTGCTCCTCTTCTTCTCCCTCTAACCACCTCTCCTTAATGAGGTCAATGTCATGGGATGACAGGGTTCGATACGACCAAAACAGTCACTTTTGCAACCTTTTGACTTGGCAGTGCGACACACAATTTTAATTGGTTGCAAGGGTGCCAGTGGAACAAATGTACCTGGTCACGTTAAGTTTTGGTTCAAAGTTAGCTTTTTTTTATCATCATGACCAAAAATAAACCAACTTTCTGAAGAGGGAAAAATGGCACGGAAATTACCTTTCTGTCTGTGTCAGGGTTCGACATGCAGGGGAGGTTTTGGAAACACTCCAGACCAGTCGATCATCCCTGTCAGTGGCCTGCTTGGGCCGGTGAAAAAATGTGTCCATTATAATAAAGAGATGGATTCCCGCAGCTGTTTATTTTTGTGTCGGAAACATGCTGTCTATTTAGTCAGGCAATTCCCACATTATTCTGACATACACTGTGAGTACAAAACATTAAGGACACCTTCCTAATGTTGAGTCAATTTGTCAGGGGGCATGGATTCTACAAGATGTCGAAAGCGTTCCACAGGGTTGCTGGCCCATGTTGACGTCAATGCTTCCCACAGTTGTGTCAAGTTGGCTGGATGCCCTTTGGGTGGTGGACCATTCTTGATACACACAGGAAACTGTTGAGCGTGAAAAACCCAGCAGCGTTACAGTTCTTGACACAAACCGGTGCGCCTGCCACCTACTGCCATACCCCTTTCAAAGGCACATAAATCTTTTGTCTTGCCCATTCACCTTCTAAATGGCACACATACACAATCCTAATCTCAATTGTCTCAAGGCTTAAAAATCCTTCTTTAACCTGTCTCCTCCCCTTCATCTACACTGATTGAAGTGGATTTAACAAGTGACATCATTAAGGGATCATAGCTTTCACCTGTATTCACCTGGTCAATCTATGTCATAGAAAGAGCAGGTGTCCTTAATGTTTTGTACACTCAGTGTATTTTAGAATGAAAAAGATTATGTGAATGTCGATGCTTAATGCCTTTGGGTAGGCTTATTAAAAAATTCAATATTCTTAAAGTGGTAAAGCATACTTTTTTACATACATTTTGGGCATAGTTTTCTTTCTCTAGGCTTTTTTTTTGTATGAAAGATAAAATCACCTGCTATTGAAAATAAGCATGCATCATTTGATTTCCTGTTGTCTTGACCTGGGCCAGTATTTTTGTTCCTTCGGGCCAGTAGCTTTCAGTTTCAGGGCACTGGCCCTGTGTAGGCCTACTACTGGTAAATGTAACTGAATGTCGTGCCCTGCTGTGTGCGGTGCGCGTGGTCGTGGGGCTGACATGCCTACCATTGTGTGTAGCTATTAGCGGTGCTAATGATAGCCTAACTGTTTTTGGATAGATGGAAAGGCAATTTAAAGGTAACTACAGCGTAGCCTATGCCTACCTGGCAGAATCAACAAACAGCGACAAAATCATGTGCCGGTGTCACCAACTAAAAGAGTTTGGCGCACCAGTGCCACCAGTGGAAATAGTTAGTGTAGAACCCTGGATGAGTGTTAATGCATTAAGGCCAGCCCATGGTCCAAAATAACCTGGTGAGTCACTTATGGTCAAGAGAAAGTCAGAACCAACGAAAATACATATATTCCACACGGAATCCACAAGGACAAAAAGTAGCTGAGTACAAGTGCTTAGTACGTGATATCTAGACTAACAGTCCTCACACATGAATAGTCATGCCAGTTGATGTTTGCTTTATTCCTATTCACACATAGACACTCCCACCCTCGAGGGCTCATATGAGCTAGCCTAGGCATTCACAGTGGACCGCCCACAAGACAGTGGCAGCATTGTGTGTAAGTAGATGGATATGTGCAGGTGTGTGTCAGTTGTGTTTTTCATTATTCACTGGGCTGAGGCGTTTCAATAAGCCACAGGTCGATTGTATAATGATCACACTGTTATTACCAGTATCACCACAGCAAGCGCTTGACAACCATTCCTGACTGTCTCCGTGTTAGTGATTCGGATCTCCTGACTGTCTCCATGTTAGTGATTCGGATCTCCTGACTGTCTCCATGTTAGTGATTCAGATCTCATGTCTGTCTCAGTGTTAGTAATTCAGATCAGACTGACTTCTCTCACTTCTTCCCTCCATCTGCTTATCCCCTTAACTCGGTGGGGTCAAGGTACGGGGTTGTGTGTGAGGGTGTGTGTGTGAGGGTGGGGAGTCACAGACTGGATGAAGGGAATTAGAGGGAGGGGTTACACACTCTCATCTTCTAACTGTCATCTTCTATTAATACCTAGGCTACACCTCAGGGGTCAAGTTCACACTGAGTTCTCGCAACCCAAAAAGCTAAAATGGCGTCTTATAATTGACATCTATTTTAGATGAATTTGTACTGTACTATACTACTGTAATAGACCTATTCAGTTATTGTTTGCAACGGTCAGCAGTCAAAAGTGTCTCTTATGTTGTGTTGTCACTCCGCAGACATGACTCAACATGTAATAACCTAGTGTGTACACAATATTGGAAAGGAAAATGTAGTGTTATCATATTTCATGATGGCACTGCACTATGAATATCCCGGGTTAGTTGATTAAAGGACGTGTTTCTGTGTTTGGATACAGAGACTTTTGTCTGTGTGTATCTTTGGCTTGTTGGCCAGTCAGTCTCAGTTACCTTAGCTTCCACACTGTGACTCTATTTATAACCCAGGGTAAACAAAATGGATACAGGGGAACAACCGGGAAAGGTCTCTCAAGATTGTGCTGTTGTCAGGGAGTTTGTTGGGTGGTGTGTTGGGCACCACAGACTCAACGTGATGTGGCGACGCTTGGGCTAAGAACATACAGTCATTGGCTATGACTGGACAGAACGGAGAGGATTTCATGCAGACATGGAAACTGTGGATGAATAAATATACCCTCTGTCTGTCTGTCTGTCTGTCTGTCTGTCTGTTTGTTTAGGCACTGTCTCTGGCTAATGGTTGCCTTGCCATGGTGTCTCAGTTTAACATAAATGGATTTGTACTGTTTCATGAGGTACTGGCTAGTGGCGACTAATAAAATAGATGCACTGTGATAGGAGAAAACTGAGGATGGATCAACAACATTGTAGTTACTCCACAATACTAACCTAATTGACAGTTGACAAGAAGGAAGCCTGTAAAGAATCAAAATATTCCAAAGCATGCGTCCTGTTTGCAACAAGGCACTAAAGTAATACTGCAAAAAATGTGGCAAAGCAATTCACTTTTTGTTCTGAATACAAAATTGTATGTTTGGGGCAAATCCAATACAACACATTATTGAGTACCACTCTATATTTTCAAGTATAGTGGTGGCTGCATCATGTTATGGGTATGCTTGTAATTATTAACGACTGTTTTTCAGGATAAAAAACAAACGGAATGGGGTTAAGCTCAGGTAAAGTCCTAGAGGAAAACCTGGTTCAGTCTGCTTTCCACCAGACACTGGGAGATTAATTCACCTTTCAGCAGGACAATAACCTAAAACACAAGGCCAAATCTAAAATGGAGTTGCTTCCCAAGAAGACAGTGAATGTTCCTGATGGGCCGAGAATGTTCTTGACTTGGATATGTGGTGGTGTGACAGTGTTATATGATGTAATGTTTTATATATTTTTTATGTGTAATGTACGTTCCTTAATGTGTTTGGACCCCAGAAAGAGTAGCTGCTGCCTTGTCAGCAGTTAATGGGGATCCTTAATAAATACAAATACTTAAATCTGCTTGAATATCTATGGCAAGACCTGAAAATGGTTGTCTAGAAATGAACAACAACCAATTTGACAGAGCTTGAAGAATGTTTAAAAGACAAATGTTGCAAAATCCAGGTGTGGAAAGCTCTTAGAGACTTACCCAGACAGACTCACAGCTGTAATCGCTGCCAAAAGTGATTCTAACATGTATTGACTCAGGGGGTTGAATACGTATCTAATCAAGATATATTAGTGTTTATTTTATTTGTAATTTGATTTACAAATGTTTTTTAAAAAAAATCCACTTTGACATCAGAGTATTTTGTGTAGATCATTGACAAAACATGACAATGAAATTTAAATCCCACAATATGTGGAAAAAGTCAAGGGTTGTGAATACTTTCTGAAGGCACTGTATGTATGGGGGCAGAATAGTCTTATGGTCCACAGTTTCTAGTGCTGCTGCTTAGATATAGCTCAGTGTTACTAAGGGATGTGTACCACTTAAATATCTCCCCACTATCCTGTACCCCCTAACCTGTCCCCCCTAACCTGTCCCAGATCAAGCTTCCTGTGCTGATGTTGGGGCGCTCGTCAGACCTGAGGCCTGGGGAGTTTGTGGTTGCCATCGGAAGCCCCTTCTCCCTCCAGAACACAGTTACCACAGGGATAGTCAGCACAACCCAACGAGGGGGCAAGGAGCTGGGCCTACGCAACTCTGAAATGGAATACATTCAGACAGACGCTATTATCAACGTGAGTCTGTGAACACATGCACGCACATACACACATATCACAAAAGATTGTGAACTGAGAACTGAAGTGATGTCCTTTTCTGTTTACAGTATGGTAATTCAGGAGGCCCTCTGGTGAATTTGGTGAGAATACTGTTTGTTTACTGACAGTTGTACAGCGGTTCTACATGTCTAATAGAAGGCAGACAATGTGTCTGCATGATGGCACATTATAGTTTGAGACTGTATGCAAATGTGTGATTGTGTGTAGGAGTGTTACAGTGTTATTAGTGTGTCACTTTGTTTGATTTTGGTCAGTCTGGTTGTCAGACACTACATGAATGACTTAATTATTTATTGTGTTATTGAAGGATGGTGAGGTGATCGGGATCAACACTCTGAAAGTGACGGCTGGTATCTCATTCGCCATCCCCTCCGACAAGATCCGAGAGTTCCTGACTGAATCCTACGACAGACAGTCCCGAGGTAGGACGTTATCTCCCTATGGTCATCCTGTGTGCAACATCTAATTATGTCCCACTAGTGTAAGGTCCTGTCTACACTCTTATCCACATGTTTTGAGGATAACCATAAACACTTACAGACATTTTGATTCAAACACCTTTATAGCTAATATTAACCCATGGCCTAGCTTCAGAATCACTCAAACATTCTCCAAGTCAAAAGGTATACCCCATTGCAAACCTGATGGTTTTCTTCTTATTGTGTTTCCTTAGGAAGAGCTGGGGTAAAGAAGAGATACATTGGTGTGAGGATGATGACACTCACCCCAGCGTAAGTATATCCTTAGTCACTGCTTACACTTGTAATGAAAAGGATGAAGATGGGACTGTCAACTCCCAATAAATGCAATGAAAGACTTGAGACTGTGAATATGTGCACTAAACTGGAAAATTCAGTTATTCAAAGCTATCAAAAATAATGTATTTTAACTGGGCCTGGTGAACTACATTTCAGTTGGATACGGAAAACGGAGCACTTTTCACAAAACTGAGTACATTTCTTCCCCTTCACTCTGTAGGTTAACCAAGGAGCTGAAGGTGCGACACAAAGACTTCCCTGATGTCACCTCTGGAGCGTACGTCATGGAGGTGATATCTAAAACGCCGGCCGCGGTGTAAGTACAAACTAACAGAGAAAGTAAAAACACACCCCATCTCACCAACAGTAGGGGTTTCTTATAAGTGTGAGCAGAAGTTGACTTTTTCTCACCAACAGTGGGGTTTCTTATGAGTGTGAGCACAAGTATACTTTTTCTGTGCTAAGGGATATTGTCTTTGGCTCCTTCCACTGACTGTACACATGTTTCAAATTTATATAGACCCTCAACGCCCAACTCTCCCCACACAAACTCACTCACATTCACACACACACTCTCTCCAGTTTTCACGTGCACACGTGCAAACGCACGCACGCATACACACACACACACAAACATTGCTGAGACTCACTTTAAAATTCTTGTTCACCCACTCAAGAACACCCCCCCCCCGACCACAGTTCTATCTCACTCTTAGAAAAAAAAGTGTTATTCGGCTGTCCCCATTGGAGAACCTTTTGAAGAACCTTTTTTGGTTCCAGGCAGAACTATTTTGGGTTCCATGTAGAACCCTCTGTGTAAAGGAATCTACATGGAACTCAAAAAGGTTCTGCCTGGAACCAAAAAGGTTTTGCCTGGAACCAAAAAGGGTTCTTCAAAGGGTTCTCCTATGGGGACAGCCGAATAACACCAATAACACTTTTAAAGACATCATGGCCTTTAGGTTATTGATAGCACCTTTACTTCTAAGAGTATAGAGAGTGGTTGGGGTTGGGGAGACACTGAGGTCAGCCATTCCCTTCCTCCCTCAAGCAGCAAGGGGTATGCTGTGGTTTTCCTGGGCCCACTCACCCAACCCTAGTACTCTCTCTGTGTCTCATTGGAGGTATAAGTGTTAGTGAGTAGTATGAGGGGAATGTGGATGTGTGGCTGCATTATAGGTGGTGGTGGTGGCTGCTGTTCACATGCAAGTGTGGTTAGAGAGTAGTTGTGTGTATCACTTCTGGTAACCACTCCAGTCTCTGTGTAGTTTAGTTTGACTAGATTTCTATTCTGGGTGTGTTCGGTCTATGGGATTGTGTTGCACAAAGCACTCTCTGCCTGACTTACTGTGATTATTGTGGTCTTGATGAAGGATAAGTGAAAGGGGTCAATTTGTTTTAATTTCAGTTCATTGAAGCACTACAAAGTAAGGCATCATAGAATGTGTGAAAGGTATTTACCTTGTAACAAGAAATGTAAATGCATCAAGGCCAATGGTATCCATTCTTAGCTGACTGTCAGTGCAAAAAGACCAATATTAAGTCTAAACCTTGAAATTATTATTTTATTATTATAGCTAGGGCAGGGCGTTATACTGTATTTTACTATATATAGGGTGTCCACCAACCCTGCCCTGAGTGGATGAAAGCATGCTTTGGTGATGACATTTCCCTTCCATATGTTATATGATACATTTTACGAAGACAAATTTGATTCTTCATGTTCTGGATCGTTCAGTGGGGTCTTCCTCTAACATACATTAAGATTATATCAAAAAAGTACTTCAAAACCTATTACATCTCATAATAAGCACCTAGCTCTATTGACAGAGCGATGTGGCTTTCTTGACGAAACATTTGAGGATTTTACATTTTGCGGTCGAAATCTTTCAAGTTGTTTCCGCAGGTCGCAAATAACAAAATTAGCATGACACAACATGCGCTTACATTTCACAGAGATACGCTTGTTTTGTGAGAAGTCTGAAAAAGAACAGGAACTTCTAATTAATATGAACAGCGTATACTAAAATATGAAAATACTACGTCATGTCTCAAAATCGACATCTATCTTAACCTTATGTTTTAATGGTGCTTTTAAAACAACTGGGAACTCGGAAAAGAGGTCAAATCATGACATCAGTGATCTTCAGGTTGGTAAGTCAGAGCTCTAGAAAGATGCCAGAGTTTTCGACTTGGAATTCCAAGTTGAATGATAGTTCAAAACTATTTTTCCCCATCAGAGCTAGTTTGTCCAGTTGTTCCCAGTTGTCTTGAACGCACTGAAGTCGTAAGTCAGAGATTTCAGAGTTCCCAGTTGTTTTGAACGTGGCATATACTGTATGTCCTCTGGATTTGAGAAGATGGTGAGTTCAATGGTAAACCTGTCAGGTAGCGTTATGCCGCGTTCAATACAACTGGGAACTCTGAAATAAACCAGCACCGACTGGGAAAAATCGTTTTGAATGGTCATCCAACTTGGATTTCAGAGTTGGAAACTCTGACATCTTTCTAGAGCTCTGACTTTCCGACCTGAAGATCACTGACATCATGATTAGACCTAGATTTTTTTCCAGAGTTCCCAGTTGTCTTGAAAGCACCATATATTCTTGTACAGCATCCAGCCTGGCTGACACGATGCTATTTTCCTCAATTGTTTGCAACTTTTTTTCTCTGGCCCCCATTTAGTCGCCCTAATTTGGACAATTGTACAAGGGTGAAAACGCCAATACATTTTGAACCGATTATGATAGAGACATGAGGTTTGGACCATTGGTTTTCTTAGAGGATTATCCACAATTAACTAATTATTTTACCCATTGGTCAAAAGATGCATTTTTGATTGGACACCCTAATATATACCGGTATTGAGGCATGGACCAGTTTGGGTTTTTACTTAACCTTCTATAACGGTATTTCAATGTTTGGTTTGTTAAATGATGCAACAAGATGTTGGTGAAATGCCGCTTTCCACGAGCGTTCTATAATTACACTATTACTTTGTAATAATGTATCTCACTGTCCACAAACTAGTTTGTGTTTTCTTAGCATGTTGTGGCTAAAATAAAACTTGTTAGCCGCTAATGCAAATTGCTAGTTAGCTGTCTAGCTGGGTTGCTAAATGTACAGTACTTATACCCTTATCCTCACTTCTTAATTACCATGATGCGTATCAACGTAGTGTAGTGGAGGTATACGCCATATTGATTAATACGTGTGATGGAACAGATCATATTGTTTAGCTTAAAATGTTGATAAACTATTATTTCACTTCAGCAAGGTGCACACAGCGGTAGGCCTATGCGCGAATGTTCCAACATGCAATTGGCGGGGAAACACTGTTCTAAAATGCACACCGCACATGCAAGCCGTTACATGGACCAAGATGGAAATATGATATCCATTACAACTATGATGGGGTTGCATTATGACTAGGATAATGCCTTTGGCTGCTAGACAATTAAAGAAGGTTGAAAGAAAACCAATAGAACAGGAGAACTCATATAAGTCTTTATAAAATAATTGGTGGGATTTTGTCTATGGGCTACTTTGAAGGAAGGTAAGACATGCCTCGTAATATGAAGTAAAACGTCCAGCTTTCAAACAATTAAGGAACACGACAAATATTGCGATGCTAATGATAGACCTAACCGTCTTCTGGTAGATGGAAAGGCTTTCCCAAAAACCTTCTCAATTGAATGTTAACTAGCTACAAAGTAGCCTATTCCTACCGGACAGAATGATATCATGATTATTTACATCAATCCAGTAGCCATTTGTTTTGCAGACTCCATATCATGTGCTACAGAAACACTGAAAACCAAACAGCAGTGCTAGGTACCTGCTCACTTGAGTTAAAGGGTAACTACAATAACAAATCAAAATGTAGACTTCCAGACTTCAAAAGTGGTGTCCTGATGTGGTTTAAGCATTGTTGTGGACTTAGAACATTAAATGTTGTTGTTTTTCTATTACAAAAGTGTGACTTTGAGAGTGAAACCCATATCATGCATCCCTGCGTGGCACAGTGTGGAAATGATAACAAAAGTCCAGGAAATGCAGAAATTGATTAAACTGCTGAAAATATTTTTGGGGTTTGAAGTTGGATTGAACAGAATGAAACAATTAGACTGGAGAAAGCCCTACTGAAATCATGTATAATGTATGTGTTGCCACTTGGGTCATGAAATACTCATAAAACTACTCATAAATAATTAGAACTTTTATTATAAAATACCGTAATGCCGTAAAAAATGTGAAAAATATTGTGATTTGATATTTTGCCCATATCGCTTAGTACTATAACTAACCATTCCATTCAGCTCAGCATGTTTCTTTCTTTAGTTCTCATTCCGTTGTGTTCTTCTCTTCTTAGTGGCGGTCTGAAGGAGCATGATGTGATCATTTCCATCAACGGCCAGCGGATCGCCTCTGCAACCGATGTCAGCACCATCATCAAGAAGGACGCCACGCTGCAGGTGGTGGTCCGCCGTGGTAATGAGGACACCATCATCACCATCGTTCCCATGGAGATCGACCCCTGACCCCCCAGCCCCACCCATGAGCTGGTGCTCATTACCATTATCAATGGACCTTATATGGACGTGTGTTATTAATCACGCCCCATGGAGTATCTGTGGCCTTTAGGGTTTTGTGGTGCCATGCGTTTGGACAGGTTAAGACTGCCTTAGAAAGCAACGGTTGTACAGAGCATCTCAACAGAGTTGTAATTCCTCATCCATGTGTATTATTACACTTTTACTATTGCACGCTTCTACTACTGTTTACTGTTAAACACAAGCCAGTTGACCTGTTTACTGTTAAACACAAGCCAGTTGACCTGTTTACTGTTAAACACAAGCCAGTTGACCTGTTTACTGTTAAACACAAGCCAGTTGACCTGTTTACTGTTAAACACAAGCCAGTTGACTAGTTGTGATCTGCTTGTTTTGTGTTTTTTTTATACTGAGTGATTGTACAGATTGAGGCCCACCATGGAAATGTAAAACAATGTGGAGAGCAGCTCTGGGCGAGTTGTGCAATTATTGTTTTCTAAATTCCTTTTCTAAGTACTGTAGTTTTATGGTTTGCTTGTCGATGACATGTACGGAGAAGAGAATAAAGACTTGTAACAGTGTTTTATTATCATAATTTGAATGTTGGAGATGAAAGGATCAACATGAAGTGCTCACATCTCTCACTCACAATCTTTTTCAAGCACCCTCTCTCTTTTTCTCTCACTTCCACGCACACACTGTGATGGGCTGCATCCTGACTGAGATTAGGTTTACATTATTTTATTTGAGTGAGTATGAGCTTTGCCATGACACACACACTCACGAGGAAGACATAAAGTTGATGTGGGGCTGTTTTTTATTTTAATTTTACTGCCTCCATAAGGGTTTGATATTGGCCCGGTGTGGCAGTTGGGGCCCTGGCTGTAGGCTGACCTCACAGGGAGGAGAATGGTCCACAAATGTGATCCAGATGAGGTCCTACGGATGATGAGACACTCACATAAAGACACATCTAACCAAGTCCTTTCCCCATACATCATGATGCAGTCATACTAACTCCCTGCCATCACTTCACAGGCATAGCCTGCAGGCATAACGTAATCATGTAAGAGCACTGGTACACATTCTAGACATCATGGCACGCAGGTTATGGACATGATCACGTACAGTAAACTGGCCACTGTGTGCATTTTTGTGTGTTATCATAAAAACAAGAATGTTTTGGGTATAGGGAACAATATGTTATATTTTCCAAAAAGTTCTCTTTTTCAGTTGACGTAGACCTTGATTGTACCTGATTTCAGTGGATGAACCGCATAAAAAGGATGTATCCTTGGGCATAAACGACAGGACCACTTGAGCCAACCTAGAGCAGTACAGATGTTGTGGCTCAGGATTGTAATCTTCCCAATGCAGTATTCACAAGATACACAGAGTAAAAATGCATAGGAGAGCAGATCTAATGTGATACATTAGATGTGTATCAAGACACAATGTGGAAGTGCATTTAAAGAACAGTAAAAAAGTAAATGCAGGTCAAGCAACTGCTGCCATCTCATGGTTCTATGAAGCACTACATTCATTGTACACAGAATGAAAACACTTCATGGAGGAGTCAACTTTACTTTTTCTGTCTTGATCACACAGATGTTTAAAAGTGTTGCATTGATAGCCTTCACATCACTCTGCAAACACATTGCTCCAGTGGGGTTGCTAACTGACCCGGAGACAGTGAAAACATCACACACGTGACTCCATAAGTGTAGTGGTGTATTCAGCTGTGAAGGGTAGGGTAGGGCCTATGTATGAAGTCAACTTATGCTCTGCCAGGGGTTGTTTCCAAACATTCAGTCAGGGCCATGACCACATTAGCTCATGCCTCGAAGTCTTGTCTATTAGCCCTGCTGTGTCAATATGTGTTAATTGGCTTAGATTGGTTACATGTGTTTGTGTTTTAAACTCAGAGATGGATCTAGATAGAAAGAAATTGGCCTAGAACTTCTGGTGTAAAATGTATCTACCTGGACTAAGCATTGTCCATGTCTAACCCAGAAACTGTTTCAGTTTGATCATATAGACCTCAGACTTGTTAGCCTGATGTAGTAGCCATAGGTCAGAGGAACTTATGCAAATACTTATCTTTGGAGTCTGAAATGACTTTGGGTCAACCATCACCATGTGATGTAATGCACATAGCTGAGCTAAACAAACTTCTAAGGGTTATGAGACCTGTGTTTTAGATTAGTCCCCTGGGAATCGCTACCATCACAATGAGTCATGTTCTACACACAGGTGGCTGGTGGCACCTTAATTGGGGAGGTAGTAATGCCTGGAACGTTATAAATGGAATGGTATCGAACACATCAACCACGTGGTTTCCATGTGTTTGATACCATTCCATTTACTCCATCCCAGACATTATTATGAGCCATCCTCCCATCAGCAGCATCCTGTGGTTCTATATGAGCTTCCCTCCTGTGGTTCTGTGATTGTACACCAGAGTCATTACAAAATAAGCTGTCTTCTCCTTGTTCAGACGTAGGCCTACAGGACATACAATTGTTCCATGTACTTCCAGTCTTGAGTAATAGCCAGTGATTTCAGTGTTCATACAGTTGGGACCACTTGCCCCAGAGCTGTTCATGAAGCAGTGTTCATTTAAAAACATCTGGATCCCAGTTCAGTGCCAATGCTTATATGTATTTTAAAATGCTTTTACACATGCTTTGTTTTGAATTTCTACTTAGCGCACAACTATTGGGTAGGCTACAGGCTACAATTGGTAGAATTGCACAACCTGTAGTTGATTCATTTTCAGCTTGTTTGCTAATTGTATAATTAATTGATCATATCATATGAATTTGTGAATTATACATTCTTCTTGTTGCTTTGGTTGAAGAAAGTGGTGCTGTTTTCTATTTTTAATATTAGTTTGTCACCATAACAATAGTTTTTTTTTCATCTACCAATTGAATGCAAGGGAAGCCAGCAAGCATTTGGCCTCCCTTGACAAAGAAAGTATTTTAAAAAAGCCAATCAGAGTTGAGCTAAACTGAGTGAGCGCAACTGTAGTAAATGGTCCTGGCGCACCAAAAAAAAGTGTCAATGGAAGCCAGCATGGATTTGGCGTCTCTCCTCTCAAATCACATTGAGAACATAAGTCATTGACAGAAACAACTTGATTCTTGCATCTTGTTGTGTTGTTGTCCTCCAATGCTAGCTAGCTAATTAAAGTTGTCCCTTTCCTAAATTATCCATGGATGAGATAGGGATTTGGACTTGTGGTTTTACTTAATTCTCTGTACAGGCCAATGATTATATCTGTGTTAACCAACCATTAATTCATACATTGTTGTGCCCCTGGTCTGAGAGGATGTAAGTTCAATATGTAGCTAGATGTAGAAGGCTAATCCCATAGGGCAGTGCATAATTGGCCCAGCGCTGTCCAGGTTTGGCCAGGGTAGGCAGTCATTGTAAATAAGAATTTGTTCTTAACTGACTTGCCTAGTTAAATAAAGGTTAAATAGAAAATAAAAATAAATAAAAATGTTAACTAGCTAACGTTGCCCATGAATAAAAGTTAGGCTAGTGAGCAAGCATTTTAGCCAGGTAGCCAAGGACAAAAAAAATACATAAATGAGTGTACTGTATGACAGAGTCAACATGAAAGAGAGGAGGATGGCTACAAGTAGGGCAAGTCAACATGTTTTTTACTTGCACGAACACTCGCGCACGCAGACACACACTTGCACACAGACATCAGAACCATGGACAGCCACATTAGATTTAGCTTATTGATTGGACTAAATCGTTTTTGGTATGTTTTAGTTGTCACTGTATTAGACTAAACAGAGGTGATTTGGTGATGTTGAAATGGAGCTGGAATAGTGGAGGCACGCACCGCCACTGCTTGTCAACCAGCTAAATTAGGTTTTCCAGCAGGTGAAGGTTTTTATTTGATCGTCAAAGAAGGATGCTATGATTTACAAACACTGATCTCAAGTGTCAGATTGTATGACGTTACAGTAACTGTGTGCTCATTCCACACTGGGGGCAGTATACTTCTGCAGAACTGTGCATAAATGTTGTCGCAAACCCTCTCTTTGCAAAACACTTTTCTGTACGTTTTTATCCAATCAAACACACGTTTACTGCCACAACTCGTCAAAGTCGCTTGGGTACGACAAAACATTATAGTCGATGATTGGTCAACAGCGATCTTGCGGAGAAGTGACGCACATTTCTTGGACGCGTCCGAAGGCAGGAGAGGGAGGGTACATTTTAATGGCAGTCCCTGGCACTAGAAAATATAAGAAGTCCGGAATCTGGAAAGAATTCATAACAATTTCGGTTATAAATGTACCTCTTTAAACCCCATTTTCCCCCTGGTACATCTGCGTCGTATTTGTGAACTGTAGCTATATTTGTTGCACGGAGTTAACGCTTGTTTTGTGTGATTACTGTACGCGGGAGACAAGTCAGACTAGTAGGCCCAGCCGGGTGCAGAAGAAGCGGTCCCACTGAGTTGAGAGAGGTGTGTGTTTTCGGCGTTTTAAAGCACATTTCGGACCTTATATTGTTGTAATATGTAACTAGCTAGCTATCATTGCTAATTTTGAGGGATAATTTGACACCTTTTTGTTACAGAAAATAACATCAACATTGCATTTGCTGGCTAATAAACGTTAACGCGTTAGAAATGTTAACATGGATATCTACGGTTAACAGTAACAAGTTACTATAATGGCTAATGCTGGTGTTTCGCAATTGTCCGGCCTTTTCTTACATTGGCCAAATCAACCAGTCAGCCGAGTTGAGCGTGGCTAGTTAGCTGGCTATGCAACATCGAGTTTATGGTTCATTTAAATGTATAACTAGTTAACGTTTAGCTGGTTAGCTAGCTGTTACTAGTGCTGAAAAGATAATCATATATTGAGATCAGTGTTGAAATGATAACGTTAGGTATCTAACTAGTTGAGCTTAGTCGGCTAACTAATGTTAGATGCTGTAGGTATCTAACGTGGTTTTAGTGAATCATCATTGCAATGACCCCCACCACACCTCAGTTATTAGCAACGTAATCTCGAACCTCAGCGGCAGAATTAAAGCTGATAGCTAGTCGTTTGAATTAATCAGCTACTACGTTATCTGTATTCAGGGAAAAAAACAGCGTCCAGTCTATTTTGCAGGTAGGCTTAACACCATCCACCAACTTTGCATGAGATAAATATTGATCTAGGTAACTAACGTTGTTTTCTCGTGTTACACCCACAGAGAATATGTAACATACATCAACATGACATCCAGATTTGGTAAAACCTACAGCCGTAAGGGAGGGGAGGCCAACTCCAAATTTGACGAGGTCTTCTCCAACAAGAAGGCCACACTGAGCACCAAATGGGGAGAGACCACTTACAAGGCCCAACTGGGCTCCAAGCGGCCCCCTCTGAAGCCTGAGGTAGTCGAGTTACCCAAGAGGCCACGGATTGAGGATGACGACAGCTCAGAGGATCCTTTTGGTTTTGACAGTGACGATGAGTCCAATCCTATCACCTCCCACAGTGTGTCCCAGTCTGAACCAGCTGGAGGTGAGGCCAGTAATAAGCCTTCTGCTACAATCACAGTCCCAGTGGATAACAGTAGGAACTCCAACAGCACAGCCACAGGTAAGAACTGGATGGCAGAAAACTGATGACTGACTGTTGGCTTTAAACATGTCAGACATGTTTTCATCGGAGGTGGGGCTCAGAAGTCTAGCATGAGCCTGTGTCTGTCTTAAAGTGGTAGTGTTTCGCAGCACCAATCACTTTTAGTAGAGCTGATGTGTGTCTGGGGGAAACATGTTTCCACAGGTGCTTGTAGAATAATTGTATACATTAGCTGAACACCATGCATGTCTCTTGTATTTCACTTTATTGCTTACATTTTTTTTTATTATGGAAGGAATGTTGCTTCTCATGATAATGGTTATGATGAGTGGTGGTGTGTGGATATATCTGGAGCAGATGATGTGCTCCCTTGTGGGCTTTTTACTCTCTGGTGGCAGCTTCTGTGTCAGCTTGTCTTGTCTTTGTCTGGCCCTGACGGCTCTCTAAAGATAAATCAGGCTTTACTGCAACGCTCGTCTCAGTAGGCCTGTACCCCTTTCTTTAATTTAGAATAAAACTGATTAGAAAATATACAAACCAAACAACCGTGTTGAACGAAATCTGAAACTGTATTATTTTACAATATAATGCTTGTGTAAAACATATAATGCTTCCTTCTGTTAACTTGCTCTTTCACCTCCTTTGTGCTCACAGGCAAGCAAACATTGTCCAATGAGGGTGCAGAAAAGAGTAGCCAGTCCTTGTACAAAAATAAATCTGACGGTAACCAGAAGCCTATTGCTCAGTCCTCTGTTACAAAGACTGAGCCCAAGGATCCCTATGTGGAATGGAGCTTAATAGGGACCCAGAGGTCTTCTACTTCCTCCACTAGCATGGAACCTCTCCAGGAAAAAGACTCATCTGAGGCACCAGGGTTAAGCGGAGACTCACAGTCCTCGTCTTCCCAGGATGGGCTTTCCTCAGGTGGGATAAAAAGTGCTCAACAGGAGGCCCCGGCCGAGCCGGTTGTTGACAACCTCCCCCCCTCCCCGTTCCTCCTCAGGCCCTCCAACACTAGGAAATACATACGTCCCAATCGCAGCAAGGCCTCTGATGTTCCGGATGCTTCTGCTGCTAGCAAAGACAAACTGCCCGTAGCCACTAGCGTTCTGGCTGCACTGAAACCCGGCAGTGCGTCCACTGCCAGCGGTAGTGGTGGTGCTGATGCTAGCACGGCGGCCAAACCTGCTGGCAGGGGTCGGGTACGGGACTATACGGTGCTGCATCCATCCTGCCTGTCGGTGTGTAACGTCACCATCCAGGACTCCATAGAGCGCAGCATGGACGAGCTCATCACCAGCGCACCCCCTGCTGACCTGGGGGAGGCGGGGCGGCTGAGGAAGAAGGCAGACGTACCTCTAGCCAAACCCACCAGGTAAAAAAACTCCACTGGCTGTGGTACCTTCATGTCATGCTTGATACTGCTTGCTTGATATTGTACAAATTTACATTTACCGTTGAGCACGTAATGTCCCTTCTTATAGATAGATAGGTAGGTACTTTATTTATACCCACTTACTTTAGCTCGCCCCTATAATTGTTTTCTATGTGGTTTACCAAATGTTTCTACTACACAGAGACAGGTGAATCTATCTCCATTAAGCACCTCTTGTGTTTAAGACACTTGAATCCTTCGACTATGTTTTTGTGTGTTCCATGTCAGCTGCTGATTTGAAGTGAAATTATTCTCTTGTAACCATCAGGTCCCGAACCACCCAGAGTAAATCCAAGAAGGAGACCAAGCTGGACTTCTTCGGCTTCGATGATGAGGGTGACCAGGAGGGGGAGGAGGGAGCGGAACCCATGGCCGGCAGCAGCAGCTACAAGATCAAGTACTTTGGCTTTGATGACCTTGGTGAGAGCGACAGTGACGAAGAGGAGGGCTCCCAGGCCAAAGAGAAGAGGAAGGCCAAGAAGGCTGCAGCTGCCATGGCTGCTAGTGTGAACAGCCCTCAGCCCAGTGACTCTCAGGACAGCCAGAGCAGCAGCAATACAGGTGATATACTGTTGATATTTGTTCATCTATAGGTAATAGAGGTTAGCTGTATAAAAAACAGGCGATGATAGGCTATATCATAGGCAGACAAAATATCAAATTTAATTTGTCACATGCTTCGTAAAGAACAGGTGTAGACCAACAGTGAAATGCTTACTTACGAGCCCTTACTCACAATGCAGAAAAATAAATATAAATAATAACACAAGGAATAGATAAATAATGAGCAACGATAACTTGGCTTTATACACTGGGTACCAGTACAGAGTCTGTGCAGGGGTATGAGGTAATTAAGGTAGATATGTACAGTTGAAGTTGGAAGTTTACATACACCTTAGCCAAATACGTTTAAACTCAGTTTTTCACAATTCCTGACATTAAATCCTAGTAAAAATTCCCTGTCATAGGTCAGTTAGGATCACCACTTTATTTTACGAATGTGAAATGTCAGAATGATAGTAGAGAGAATTATTTATTTCAGCTTTTATTTCTTTCATCACATTCCAAGTGGGTCAGAAGTTTACATACACTCAATTAGTATTTGGTAGCATTGCCTTTAAATTATTGAACTTGGGTCAAATGTTTTGGGTAGCCTTCTACAAGCTTCCCACAATAAGTTGGGTGAATTTTGGGCCATTCCTCCTGACAGAACTGGTGTAACTGAGTCAGGTTTGTAGGCCTCCTTGCTCGCACATACTTTTTCAGTTCTGCCCACACATTTTCTATAGGATTGAGGTCAGGGCCATTTTGCCACAATTTTGGAAGTATACTTGGGGTTATTGTCCATTTGGAAGACCCATTTGCGACCAAGCTTTAACTTCCTGACTGATGTCTTGAGATGTTGCTTCAATATATCCACAATTTTCTTTCCTCATGTCATCTATTTTGTGAAGTGCACCAGTCCCTCCTGCAGCAAAGCACTCCCACAACATGATGCTGCCACCCCCGTGCTTCACGGTTGGGATGGTGTTCTTCGGCTTGCAAGCCTCCCCCTTTTTCCTCCAAACATAACGATGGTCATAATGGCCAAACAGTTCTATTTTTGTTTAATCAGACCAGAGGACATTTCTCCAAAAAGTACAATCTTTGTCCCCATGTGCAGTCAGGCTTTTTTATGGCGGTTTTGGAGCACTGGCTTCTTCCTTGCTGAGTGGCCTTTCAGGTTATGTCGATATAGGCCTCGTTTTACTGTGGATATAGATACTTTTGTACCTGTTTCCTCCAGCATCTTCACAAGATCCTTTGCGGTTGTTCTGGGATTGATTTGCACTTTTCGCACCAAAGTACGTTCATCTCTAGGAGACAGAATGCGTCTCCTTCCTGAGCAGTATGGCGGCTGCGTGGTCCCATTGTGTTTATACATTGTGTTTATACTTACATACTATAGTTTGTACAGATGAATGTGGTACCTTCAGGCGTTTGGAAGTTGCTCCCAAAAATGATTTTTTTTTTTTGATGTCGAGCAAAGAGGCACAGATTTTGAAGGTAGGCCTTGAAATACATCCACAGGTACACCTCCAATTGACTCAAATGATGTCAATTTTCTAAGCTGTTTAAAGGCACAGTCAACTTATTGTATGTAAACTTCTGACCCACTGGAATTGTTATATATTGAATTATAAGTTAAATATTCTGTCTGTAAACAATTGTTGGAAGAATTACTTGTGTCATGCACAAAGTAGATGTCCTAACCAACTTTCCAAAACTATAGTTTGTTAACATGAAATCTGTGGAGTGGTTGAAAAATGAGTTTTAATGACTTCAACCTAAGTGTATGTAAACTTCCGACTTCAACTGTACATTTAGGTATGGATAAAGTGCCTAGGCAATAGGATAGCTAATAAACGGTAACAGCAGCGTATGTTATGAGTCAAAAGTTAGTGCAAACATGGTCAATGCAGATAGTTAACCAATAGCTACCCGGACTAACTATTTAGCAATCTTATAGCTTGGAGGTAGAAGCTTTTCAGGGTCCTGTTGGTTCCAGACTTCGGTACCACATGCCGTGTGGTAGCAGAGAGAAGTCTGACTTGGGTGGCCGAGTTTTGGGAAATTTTTAGGGCCTTCCTCTGACACCGCCTGGTATAGAGGTCATGGGTGGCAGGGAGCTCAGCCCCAGTGATGTACTAGGCCATACGCACTACCCTCTAGCGCCTTGCTGTCGGATACCAAGCAATTCCCATACCAAGTGGTGATGCAGCCAGTCAAGATGCTCTCAATGAGGATCTGAGGGCCAATGCTGAATGATAATTCCTTAGGCTCATGCTTTGCTGAGTCAGTTTTTCTACATCATGTAACTGGATTTCTATTGGACATGTATTTCCTCGCTCATATCATACGCATTAGCTACTGAAGTATTTCTCTGCCATCAACCTGTATAGTATAGTTAACCATCCAACATCCACCAATGTATAGTGTACATATTCAGCCAATCACTCATACTATGCAATGTCCTTTTATAGCTTTTTTTTGCACTCCAGATATCCTGTATTTCTATACTTTTTCATACTGCCGCTCTATGTATCATGTACCGTGTATCTGTCTTTTGTGTACTTTCGTTGTGGCATTTTGCACCTGCCCTGTGTTTTTGTTGTAGCTGCTTGATAATGAAATTTCCCCCCCGGGGGATCAATAAAGTACCTATCTATCTATCTATCTATCTATCTATCTATCTATCTATCTATCTATCTATCTATCTATCTATCTATCTATCTATCTATCTATCTATCTATCTATCTATCTATCTATCTATCTATCTATCTATCTATCTATCTATCTATCTATCTATCTATCTATCTATCTATCTATCTATCTATCTATCTATCTATCTATCTATCTATCTATCTATCTATCTATCTATCTATCTATCTATCTATCTATCTATCTATCTATCTATCTATCTATCTATCTATCTATCTATCTATCTATCTATCTATCTATCTATCTATCTATCTATCTATCTATCTATCTATCTATCTATCTATCTATCTATCTATCTATCTATCTATCTATCTATCTATCTATCTATCTATCTATCTATCTATCTATCTATCTATCTATCTATCTATCTATCTATCTATCTATCTATCTATCTATCTATCTATCTATCTATCTATCTATCTATCTATCTATCTATCTATCTATCTATCTATCTATCTATCTATCTATCTATCTATCTATCTATCTATCTATCTATCTATCTATCTATCTATCTATCTATCTATCTATCTATCTATCTATCTATCTATCTATCTATCTATCTATCTATCTATCTATCTATCTATCTATCTATCTATCTATCTATCTATCTATCTATCTATCTATCTATCTATCTATCTATCTATCTATCTATCTATCTATCACGTTGACTCCACTGTTAACCTCATCATTGTGCTGTCGTTCCTCCCCCCCCCCACTCAGATGTTCTGGAGTTTTCTGATGATTCTAACCTTGGTGGGTCTGAAGAGCAGAAGGGTCGCTCAGGAAAACAGGAGGATAAATCCAAGGAAATTGGCAGGAAGATCTTCAGTGGGCCCAAAAAGGTGAGGGAGTAGGGATGCACATTTCCATCCATTTTGCTGACAACTAACCTACCCTCATTAAGCGGTCAACAGTTACATTTTTTCCAAACAGTCAAATGAGGTCACCAACAGAAAATATCCTACTATGCATGCATACAAGGAACAAACAATAGCAAACCTATTGCAGTCAAAAGGCTATAACCTATTATTGAACAGGAAACTCTTGTAATGAAACGGCTAATAAAATGTTATTAAACATTTGCCAAATAGCAATAAGAGGGAAAACAGTGCACCTAATGTGAGAGTTAGAAACGTAGAAAGATGGGGAACCTAATAGAATTACGAAAGAAAGTTGATAGGAAAACCAAACAGGAGAGACATTATAATGGCATGAGGAAGTCTTATAAAAAATGTAAAAAAAAGATGGCTCATTATTTGAAGTAAAGAAGAACGTTCAGGTTTCAAACAATTATACTGCCTCAAGATCACGTTGCAAAGTGGTGGATGACGCGTTAATAGCCTGCCTACCGTTGATTATACCTTATGCACTCGAATGGTGAATGGGAGGTGCTTGAATTGTGTTGAGGTGAGAAATAAATATGGATATTTCTAATCGTGGCTATCTGTTTTAAACACTTGATTGCATTTAGAATTGTTATTATTGGTGCTTATAAAAACATGTTTCACTGCATTTGCAGCGTTTTAAGGAGGTGCTCTGGCGCTGTCTGACAGGGGATGTGCCATTCCGCTCCTCAAACTAGGCTCTGGATGCTGTGCGCGTGTGATAAGATGCATGACGACTAACGAAAATACACACTCCTCAATTTGAATACACTAAATTATGCAAATTAACCTATAGACCGATAAGCATGACCGGTCAAATACTTCTTCAGCGGTTAACCGTTAACATCCCCTATAAGGGAGTTAGGAAGTCTGATATTTCTGTGTGTGAGATGGAGGTTGTGTATGGAAAGAGTTTTGTTTCAGTGTATGTGTAGCTGTGCTCATGAGGTAACACTGATACGAGTTAGAATTGCTGTCACTAAGGGGAGTAGATGTTCAATATGTTTCAAGCATTCATGGGTGTTCAGCCAGAGAACATTCTCTTTGAAGGGATAATTGTGCTGGAATCAATAACAATATCACATCTGCTTTGCTTCATTGGAGATACTGTATATAAAACAGCTTTTTTGCAAGGCAGATGAATGGGTAGGGCCTAATTACAGTTGAAGTTTACATACACCTTAGCCAAATACATTTAAACTTAGCTTAATCAGAGTAAAAAGTCCCTGTCTTAGATCAGATAGGATCACCACTTTATTTTAAGAATGTTAAATGTCAGAATAATAGTAGAGTGGTTTATTTCGGCTCTTATTTCTTTCATCACATTCTCAGTGGGTCAGAAGTTTACATACACTCAGTAAGTATTTGGTAGCATTGACTTTAAATTGTTTAACTTGGGTCAAACGTTTCGGGTAGCCTTCCACAAGCTTCCCACAATAAGTTGGGTGAATTTTGGCCCATTCCTCCTGACAGAACTGGTGTAACTGAGTCAGGTTTGTAGACCTCCTTGCTCGCACATGCTTTTTCAGTTCTGCCCACACATTTTCTATAGGATTGAGGTCAGGGCCATTTTGCCACAATTTTGGAAGTATGCTTGGGGTCATTGTCCACCTTTAGGTGTTTGGAAATTGCCCCCAAGGATGAACCAGACTTGTTGAGGTCTTAAAAACTCTTGGCTGATTTCCTTAGATTTTCCCATGATGTCGAGCAAAGAGGCATTGAGTTTGAAGGTAGGCCTTGAAATACATCCACAGGTACACCTCCAATTGACTCAAATTATGTCAATTAGCCTATCAGAAGCTTCTAAAGCCATGACATTTTCTAGAATTTTCCAAGCTGTTTAAAAGGCACAGTGTATGTAAACTTCTGACCCACTGGAATTGTGATATAGTGAATTATAAGTGAAGTAATGTGTAAACAATTGTTGGAAGAATTACTTGTCATGCACAAAGTAGGTGTCCTAACCAACCTGCCAAAACTATAGTTTGTTAACAAAGTGAATGTAGACTTCAACTGTACATTAATCATCACAAGAAAATCTCGCCTCAACTCAAGCATTTTACCAAATCTAGCGGAAAGTCACACAATTTTCATAATAGACATGTCTAGATTGACCATCAAAACGAGTGATTTAAGCCAGTTAAGAGGACCAACCGATTGTTTTAATTCCAATAATAAGTAGTAACTGCACCCCTAAAAGTAGCTGAGTCATTCAGCAACAGTTTATTCTGTACTGTTGAGGAAGGGCTGCAAGTAAGCATTTCATTGTACCGCTTACACCTGCTGTATCCTGTGGATGTGATGAATAAACTTGGATTTGATTTTGGTTTGAAGACCCTTTAATATGGAGCCAGGATTTAAACCAATGCAAATGAATGACCTGCACATGCAATGGACTTTTTAAACGCTACGGATGTCATCTCAACCATGAATCTCCTTTTAAAAGTAAATCGGTGTTCACTCAGAACGTTTATCTGCGTTTGTTTGAATCCCGGCCTGTAATGCTGTAAAGCTAACAAACAGAAGTTCTACGTTTTTCCGTCCCATTTTATAACTGTCAATGGTTTTGGCACGCACACACAAAAACACAGCTAATGTGCCCACACTGGTCTTGTGCAGAGGGTAGGCTACATGATGAGATAATGGATAAGTGCGCAATAATTGTTATTTATCAATTGTCGGCCAAGCACCGATCAGCATGTCGACAGCATACAAATATTTATATACAGTGTATTCGGAAAGTATTCAGACCACTTAATTTTTTCCACATTTTGTTATGTTACAGCCTTATTCTAAAATGTATAAAATATTTTTTTGCCCCTCAATCTACAATACAATACCCCATAATGACTAAGCAAAAACAGGTTTTTAAAAATGTTTTTATTTTATTTGTAATACATTTGCAATCACATTTACATAACTATTCAGACTCTGTACTTTGTTGAAGCACCTTTGGCAGCGATTACAGCATCAAGTCTTCTTGGGTATGACACTACAAGCTTGGCACACCTGTATTTGGGGAGTTTCTCCCATTATTTTCTGCTCTCAAGCTTGATCCTCTCAAGCTCTGTCAGGTTGGATGGGGAGCGTCGCTGCACAGCTATTTTCAGGTCTCTCCAGAGATGTTCGATCATGTTCAAGTCCAGGTTCTGGCTGGGCCACTCAAGGACATTCAGAGACTTGTCCCGAAGCCACTCCTGCATTGTCTTGGCTGTGTGCTTAGGGTCGTTGTCCTGTTGGAAGGTGAACCTTCGCCCCAGTCTGAGGTCCTGAGCGGTCTACAGCAGGTTTTCATCAAGGATCTTGCTGTACTTACCTGACTAGTCTCCCAGTCCCTGCCACTGAAAAACATCCCCATTGCATGATGCTGCCACCACCATGCTTCACCGTAGGGATGATGCCAGGTTTCCTCCAGATGTGATGCTTAGCATTCTGGCCAAAAATGTTCACCTTGGTTTCATCAGGCCAGAGAATCTTGTTTCTCATGGTCTGAGTGTTTTAGGTGCCTTTTGGCAAACTTCAAGCGGGCTGTCATGTATTTTACTGAGGAGTGAAGTTTGTCTATTCACTCTACCATAAAGGCCTGATTGGTGGAATGCTGCAGATATGTTTGTTCTTCTGGAAGGTTCTCCCATCTCCAGAGGAACTCTGGCGCTCTTTCAGAGTGACCATTGGGTTCGTGGTCCCCTCCCTGACCAAGGCCCTTCTCCCCCGATTGCTCAGTTTGGCTGAGCAGCCAGCTCTAGGATGAGTCTTGGGGATTCTAAACTTCTTCCATTTAAGAATGATGGAGGAAACTATGTTCTTGGGGACCTTCAATGCTGCAGAATTTTTGGTACCCTTCCCCAGATCTGTGCCTCGACACAATCCTGTCTCGGAGCTCTTCGGACAATTCCTTTGACCTCATGGCTTGGTTTTTCCTCTGACATGCACTGTCAACTGTGGGACCTTATGTAGACGTGTGTGTGCCTTTCCAAATCATGTCCAATCAATTTAATTTACTAAAGGGGGACTCAATCAAGTTGTACAAACATCTCAAAGATGATCAATGGAAACAGGATGCACCTGAGCTCAATTTCGAGTCTCGTAGCAAAGGGTCTGAATATTTATGTAAATAAGTTATGTTTTTAATAAATTAGCAAAAATATCTAAACTTGTTTTCGCTTTGTCATTATGGTGTATTGTGTGTAGAGTGCTGAGGATTTAGAATAAGGCTGTAAGGTAACAAAATGTGGAAAGTCAATGGGTCTGAATACTTTTCCATAGGCACTGTACACTGCAATTTACCTAGACATTACGGTTATTCTATCAACAATTGCGCAAAAGTCTTTCCGCTGCCATTTGTCACATGATCCATTTTCACAGACAAATTATACACCCGTGTCTAGCGTATCTTGTTTTGTCGACATTTGGAAGGTTAAGACAAATTGGCTGTTTCCATCAGGCCCGTCATTATTTTTTATTTTTTTTGTTGATCTGACGTACTTAACTCACATACTTGTTTGCTGGAAACAACATGCAAATATATAAACAGCTCATCGCAGCTCTGCCACAAAAATGGAAAAGGCAATTACTCAAAAGAGAAAGGAATTAATTGTTCTCTGCCAATCAAAACCATGCATGGCTTAAAATGACTAGTTTAAATCATAAAGTATCAGTTTCACTTAAGGTCGAGAGGTTTGACAACATACAGCTTAAAATTCAAGGTAGTTGGGAACAGATTTGATGTCACAATATAAACTGATATACAAACCAACATTTGACGCATTTGTTCTTTTCAATTTAAACGTATACATTTCTCGCTACACAAAAGGAATGCGCAATGTATGGGGCATTGAACAGTCAGCCATGTGAAGACTCTGCAATGATGGAATCAATAGAGAATCTCTTGGTACTGTCCTTTGGTGGATCGGTTTTGCAGTCAGGTCTAGCAGTGTTTGTTGATGAGGTCTGTTCAGATGGACCTAAAAACAGTACTGTTGGGAGATCTGAAAAACCACGATCAACCAATGGAAAATATGATTATGCTCTTAGGTAAAATATTTATTTGTTGGGTGATCTTTGTAGAAATGGTACAAAGTGTTTCAAGACCCTTGTGTGACATAACAGTGAAATAGGATGTAGTACAATGGTAATATACTGGGAAAGATGGATTAGTCTGGACATTGGAGGGATTGGTTGACTTGACTCTTCACTTGGAGTCCAGTACAAATAGGAGGAAACTGTACACAGTGTACAAAACATTATGAACACTTCTTTCCATGACATACTGACCAGGTGAATCCAGCGCTATGATCCCTTATTGATGTCAATTGTTAAATCTACTTCAATCAGTGTAAATGAATGGGAGGAGATGGGTTAAGGAATGATTTTTAAGCCTTGAGACATGGATTGCGTACATGTGGTATATATCATTTCCATTTCCACCAGGTCTGCCAAACGGGAGGGGGGGGAACGGAAAGCCGAATCAGATATGATGCAAGTAATGTTATTTGATAGACCAATCTGTCTGCTAGTTTATCAGTGTGACGGGTTGGGTATGGTGTCACCTTTTGTAGGTGGGCATTGGGCGAATAAAGAGACCAAACAAGTACTGACGTCAATGGATTGTATTGAAACTCTTCCGGAAACTATAAATCAAATACACTTTCATAACAAAATAAAGCAAACGGGCTCAAGGGCACTTTTCGGCCGACCTGTCTATCCTAGACACTGGTTATCTAATCTCTCTGTGACATCTATCTTCTCCGTCAGAAGGGTTCCTCCCAGCCTTCTACCTAGTGTCGTGCTTCCCAAAATCCTCCTCGAGGGTGGCCCGTTTCCTGCTTATATAGGGAGGTAGGCAATCAGTAGGGACAACAGGTGTTGTTAATATGCGTCTACGATACCCGTCCCGGACAGCAGGTGTCTCCCTAGACCCTGGAGTTCAGGTATGCTACTCAGGCACCCCTGTCAACCCACCACAATAGCTTAAAAAACACATGGTTTATGTGTTATATAATCACAACATCCTCTCCATACAGGCCAGTCGTACTCAGGACATGCACAAGACCAGGGTTTCCTATAATATTAATTAATTTTTTCATTAAAGCATGTCTGATTTCTATTCCTTCCATCACAAACTCACCACTTTTATAGAATATTTAATGGTTTGATAATGACTTTTCTTTTTCCTAAAATAGAGAGATGATAGGATATTATAAGATTAACTTAAATGTCCTCAAGGTGAGATTTAGGGGACTAATGTATTTATTTGGGTAGTACTTTCTGGTCATTGTTAAAAGAAGTGACCTTCTTTTTTTGTCCAGGAGTCTGATTCTGAAACGAGTCATGTCGCTTCGTAGGTCTAGACGTTATACAGTTGTGTTCAGCATGCAATTCCCCACCACTACCTCCTATGGTGTTGTGATGAGGCTAATAATAAGTTGCATTTATCTAGTACCTACTGTTCCCAAAACTGAGGACATCAAGGTTTGTTTTTGTACTTCATCATGAATCCTTTCTACTACTACTGAAACCTGTACTGTAATCATTCCCAGTGCTACTGTACTTACCCTGGACCTGTTGTTGTGTGCAGTCCCCTGCTAAAGCTGTGTACAATGCTCGCCATTGGAACCAGCCTGAGCCTGAGGAGATTCCCCCGCCACCCCTGGCCCGCGCACACGCTGCTCCGGTGAGAACTACTCTAGGACACTGCCAGGCCTCTGCCTTACACTGGACACACACACACACACACACACACACACACACACACACACACACCATGTATTGAATTTATGATCTCTAGTAAGAGGATAACAATGCGTTGTCCTAGAATAATGACCCAATAGCAGCCTCACCTACTTTAGATTTCAGAGTGGGAAATCTAAATCAATATTCGCTGTGTTCTACTTAGTCAAGACTTAGAAAATGTCCCAATAGGAGACCATTTAGATTGTCCAAGGGCACCTGGAACTGGAGTTGTTTGTCTCATCTAACTTAGCTTTTTTCCCCTGTCCAGGCCAGCATATCGAGTGGAAGCAGCAAGGACACCAACTCGCACAAAGACGACGGTCTGTTCAAAGCTCCTCCCCCACCACCCAAAGTCATCAAGTCTGTGACCATCCCCACTCAGCCTTACCAGGACATCGTCACGGCTCTCAAATGCAGGAAGGAACACAAGGAGGTGAGCCGGGCATGCTGGGTGACGCGTCACGCCCTCAAGACAGTCGGCATGACATTTTCCCAATTTGTGTTTGCATGCTGTTATTAAAAAAAAACTTATCCCGCAGGCCTCTGTCTTTATTAATATCAAACACAGTTTAGACTGTTGTCCATTTAGAGTGCAGTGTAAAGCTTGTCTTGGTTATTTTAAAACACAGTATGGGCAGGTGGGTGCCTGAGGAGGATGGTTTTTCATTAAGGCTTAGCCACAGCTAGCAGATTTGCCTTCTTGCTGTTGATCAGACAGTTGGCCCCCTTACCAAGAGGGACTGAACCGACTATCTCGTTGTCTTCGCCTTCTATATCCTCTGGTAGCCTTCGCACACAAACACAGTTATTGATGAGAGGGTATTATCCCAGTCAGCTAGTGGAACTAATGCAGTGGCGCCGCTTTGCATGCTGTGACTGTTTTCTTTCTTTCTCTGGACAGACACACATGCACACACACTTGCGTTAGGTAACAATTTTTAATATTACGGTTATTTTGCAAAATGTTCAGTGCCATTTGCTTGTGTAAATTTCACTCATCTCGCCCCCTTGCAGCTGTACACGGTTGTGCATAATGTGAAGCACTTCAACGATGTGGTGGAGTTTGGTGAAAACCAGGAGTTCACTGATGACTTTGAGTACCTGGAGACAGGCCTAAAGAGCAGCCAGCCCCTTAACACACGATGCCTTAGGTAAAGCAAACCCACTACATATATTCTGTCTGTCTGTCTGTCTGTCTGTCTCTCTCTCTCTCTCTGTGTGTGTGTGCGCGCGCTCAAGCCAAGAGGACAACATGTACTGATTTTAGAATCTTTAATTATTTTTTACTTGTCCACTCAATTCTTCAGTACTGAGAGAGACTTTGTCATTTCTTCAAAAAATCATCTTTATTTTATATTGATTAATTATTGCAATAATGAGGCTGATCAGTCCAACAGTATTGATGGACTGAGAGTCTAAAATGCAGAAGCATGGCTGGTTCGAACCCTCCCATACAGATTGGGTGGCATCCTAAGCCACTTTTGGTTCATCATTTGGTCATCTGTACAGGGGGGTTGCCTTAACCCCACCCTGGAGTCTCCCAGATGCAAGGATGAACAGAGACTGAGGGATCATGTTCTATTCCCCCAGACAGTCCCTACTGTGGTTACACAGTATCTATGTGTATATGTATCTTATCTTTGGAATGCCAGCTCAGAGACAAACCGGAGACGTCTGCCTCACATGCCCCACTAAGACATACACATTTCTTACCATCAGTCATGTACATAATCCCTAACTATTAATATCAAACAAATCAGGTAAGTACAGTATGTCATTTTTCCCCGACAACTTCTTCAAACACTCTCCCACTTTCTCTCTCTAGTATAATCAGTTTAGCCGCAAGGTGTGCAATGCCCAGTTTCCGGATGCACCTACGGGCCAGAGGGAAGGTGGCTCAGGTCTTCAAGATGTTGAATGATGCCCCGCAGCATCCGGTAGGAATCTGTTCAAGGCTACAACAGTAACTGACCCAAACGAACAACAGTAACTGACCCAAACGAACAACAGTAACTGACCCAAACGAACAACAGTAACTGACCCAAACGAACAACAGTAACTGACCCAAACGAACGGTAACAAAACCAGTAGGTTTCATTAAACCTGCCTCAGCTTATTTGTGGCGATGACCTGCTATTTGTCCTGTAGATACTACACATTTTGTTATTGAACCTGAATGAGTTAACAAGGACAATATTTAAGGTCTTCCACTGCCACCGGATGCTTTTGAAATGATTGTTGCCCCTCCCGCTCTCCCTTCACTCGTCTCCAGAACCTGGCCCTGTGTACGGCCTCTTTGATGTACATCCTAAGCAGAGACCGTTTGAACATGGACCTGGACCGGGCTAGTCTGGAGCTGATGATCAGACTGTTGGAGCTGGAGCACGACCACTCGGGCCACCACCAGGACCAGCTCACTGCCAAGGAGATGACCAAGGTCAAGGAGAAAATCCGCAAGCTGTGTGAGACGGTCCACAACAAGCACCTGGACCTGGAGAACATCACGGTACATGGGGACAATCCGAATTATGTTTATTTATATTGATGATGGTGGGTTGCAGTTCTATAACACTTGTTTGTTTTGCAGTCATGTCACTTGGCCATGGAGACCCTGTTGTCTCTAACATCGAAGAGGGCCGGCGACTGGTTCAAAGAGGAGCTGCGCTTACTGGGAGGCCTGGACCACATTGTAGATAAAGGTTGGTGTATGCATGTTGTAATGGTTTTGACTTGAGGTTATTATTTTGTTAGGTGTGCCAGGTAGGTTGTGCCTGCCAGAGAACTGTTTGATTTCTCCTTTTTAGTTTGTGAGTTGGTCTCATCTGGCAGTCAAGTATACACCAATACAAAGGACTCATGTTAAAGTCAGTATTAGGAAATACACTTCATAAACCCTTAACCATTTAAATAAATAACTGCAACAATTAGAATATTTAGCATTTGTTGTATTCAACATAAATTATCACAAATAAGTGCACAACAAAATAGTAATAATATGTTCACTTAGGAAAGTCCTGTATAAATTGCATCTTATCTAGGTCATCTCACTGTGTTGGCACATAGTCATTGGCATACAGTGCCTCCGGAAAGTATTCAGACCCCTTCACTTTTTCCACATTTTACTTTATTCTAAAATTGATTAAAACATTTTTTTTCCCTCATCAATCTACACACAATACCCTATAATGACCCAAAAAAAGTATTCAGACCCTTTACTCAGTACTTTGTTGAAGCACATTTGACAGGGATTACAGACTCGAGTCTTGTTGGGTATGACGTTACAAGCTTGGCACACCTGTATTTGGGGAGTTTCTCCCATTATTTTCTGCAGATCCTCTCAAGCTCTGTCAGGTTTCATGGGGAGTGTCGCTGCACTGCTATTTTCAGGTCTCTCCAGAGATGTTCGATCGGGTTCAAGTCCGGGCTCTTGCTGGGCCACTCAAGGACATTCAGAGACTCGTCCCAAAGCTACTCCTGCGTTGTCTTGGCTGTGCTTAGGGTCGTTGTCCTGTTGGAAGGTGAACCTTCGCCCCAGTCTGAGGTCCTGAGCGGTCTAGAGCAGGTTTTCATCAAGTTTCTTGCTGTACTTACCTGACTAGACTCCCAGTCCCTGCCACTGAAAAACATCCCCACAGCTTGATGATCCTCCAGACATGATGCTTAGCATTCAGGTCATAGAGTTCAATCTTGGTTTCATCAGAACAGAGAATCTTGTTTCCCATGGTCTGAGAGTCTTTAGAGCAGGCTGTCACGTGCCTTTTACTGAAGAGTGGCTTCCCTCTGGCCACTACCATAAAGGTCAGATTGGCAGTGTTGCAGAGATGGTGGTCCTTCTGGAAAGTTTTCCCATCTCCACAGAGGAACTCTAGAGCTCTGTCAGTGACCATTGGATTCTTGGTCCCCTCCGTGACTAAGGCCCTTCTCCCCCGATTGTTTAGTTTGGCTGTAACGTAAAACTGTGGAAAAAGTCAAGGGGTCTGAATACTCTCTGAAGGCACTGTATATGTGAATTATTGTGTGTCTCCTGCAGTAAGAGAATGCGTCCAGAACCTGAGCCAAGAGGATGACAAGGAGAAGCTGGTGTCGTCGCTATGGGGGGCAGAAAGGTGTCTAAGAGTACTGGAAAGCGTAAGCACAACATCAAGGACTGTTGGCAAGCTCAGATGTTTGAAATCCATTAATTGAAAATGAGGCGAAAGTCAATTGACTCTGTGCTCTGTCTCATCTGACCCAGCTTTGATTTGACCATTTTAAAAGACATTTCATTATCAGTGTCTTTCTATCCTTCCATTGCAGGTGACTGTCCAGAACCCAGAGAACCAGGGCTACCTGATCGCCTACAAGGACTCTCAGCTCATAGTGTCCTCTGCCAGGTGAGAGAGACAGAAACCCATGCTAATCTTTTGACACCCTCTTTAGATGGTGACAGAGGCCTGATCTTTCACTTCACCTCTACTCCCTCTGCCCAGTCTCCACCTCTAGTATACTAGTGCAGAGTCATGGCTCCGTCTCTTGTGCTCGCTCGCTCGGTCTCTCGCGCACTAGCTCCGTCTCTCTCGCGCACTAGCGCCGTCTCTCTCGCGCACTAGCTCCGTCTCTCTCGCGCACTAGCTCCGTCTCTCTCGCGCACTAGCTCCGTCTCTCTCGCGCACTAGCTCCGTCTCTCTCGCGCACTAGCTCCGTCTCTCTCGCGCACTAGCTCCGTCTCTCTCGCGCACTAGCTCCGTCTCTCTCGCGCACTAGCTCCGTCTCTCTCGCGCACTAGCTCCGTCTCTCTCGCGCACTAGCTCCGTCTCTCTCGCGCACTAGCTCCGTCTCTCTCGCGCTCGCTCGCCCCGTCGCTCGCTCGCCCCGTCGCTCGCTCGCCCCGTCGCTCGCTCGCCCCGTCGCTCGCTCGCCCCGTCTCTCGCTCGCCCCGTCTCTCGCTCGCCCCGTCGCTCGCTCGCCCGCCCCGTCCCTCGCTCGCCCGCCCCGTCCCTCGCTCGCCCGCCCCGTCTCTCGCTCGCTCACCCCGTCGTTCTCGCTCCATCTCTCTCGCTCGCCACGTCTCGTTCGCCCCATCTTTCTCGCTCCTTCTCCTTCAATCTCTCTCTCTCATTCGCTCCTTCTCGTTGCATCTTTCTCTCGCTTGCTCAATCACGCTCGCTTGCCCTCTCTCGCTTCATATCTCTCTCTTGCTTCATCTCTCTCTGAGGTGTGCTGTGCTGTACTATCGCTCAGGCTCGCTCCATCTTTCTCTTTCGCTCTCTTGCTCGCTCCCTCTCCCTCGCTTGCTCCATCTCGCACGCTCTCTCTCGCTTGCTCAATCGCGCTCGCTCGCCCTCTCTCTTGCTTCATCTCTCTCTTTCTCTCAGAGGTTTGCTGTACTGTGAGGACATGATCCAGCGCTACAGCCGGGAGGTGAACAGCTCTCTGTGTCCGTCAGGCACGGTGCTGCCCCACTGCAGCAACGTGGGCAAGGCCGTTGAGGACTGCATGAGGGCAGTCATAGGGGTGCTGCTCAACCTCACCCATGACAATGGTAATATCACTGCATCAACACGACTTTTACATTGAGCAACATTGTAGCTAGTGCAATGCGTTCCCTAGCTAGTGCCTTGTTTCTCTGCTCTTCCTTGTCTCTTTGACCGCATCACAGCTGTGCTAGAGTCCTCATAACACACACCACAGCTGATTGCAGGGTGGCGGGAGAGTGGTAACTCTTGACTGTACTGTGTTTTTTTTTTTTTTTTTTAAAGAGTGGGGAAGCACTAAGACTGGAGAGCAGGACCGGCTCATCATCACAGCACTCAACTGTGTCCTACGGGTCCCACGCTACATACCTCAGGAACAACGCTTCGACATAAGAGTCCTGGTGAGAGCACCTGTGTGTGTTGTAGGCCTGGATGTACAGTTGAAGTCAGAAAGTTTACATACACTTAGGATGAAGTCATTAAAACTCATTTTTCAACCACTCCACAGATTTCATGTTAACAAACTATAGTTTTGGCAAGTTGGTTAGGACATCTACGTTGTGCATGACACAAGTAATTCTTCCAACAATTGTTTACAGACAGATTATTTCACTTATTAGTCACTATATCACAATTCCAGTGGGTAAGAAGTTTACATACACGTAAGTTGACTGTGCCTTTAAACAGCTTGGAAAATTCCAGAAAATGATGTCATGGCTTTAGTTGACATCATTTAAATCAATTGGAGGTGTACCTGTTTTTTGCTGCAGGACGGACTGGTGCACTTCTCAAAATAGATGGCATCATGAGGAAGGAAAAGTATGTGGATGTATTGAAGCAATATCTCAAGACATCAGTCAGGAAGTTAAAGCTTGGTCGCAAATGGGTCTTCCAAATGGACAATGACCCCAAGCATACTTCCAAAGTTATGGCAAAAATGGCTTAAGGAGAACAAAGTCAAGGAATTGGAGTGGCCATCACAAAGCCCTGACCTCAATCCTATAGAAAATGTGTGGCCAGAACTGAGAAGGGTTGTGCGAGTAAGGAGGCCTATAACCCTGACTCAGTTACACCAGTTCTGTCAGGAGGAATGGCCCAAAATTCACACAACTAATTGTGGAAGGCTACCAGAAACGTTTGACCCAAGTTAAACAATTTAAAGGCATTGCTACCAAATACTAATTGAGTGTATGTAAATTTCTGACCACTGGGAATGTGATGAAAGAAATAAAAGCTTAAATAAATAATTCTCTCTACTGACATTTCACATTCTTAAAATAAAGTAGTGATCCTAACTGACCTAAGACAGAGAGTTTTACTAGGATTAAATGTCAGGAATTGTGAAAAACTGAGTTTTTAAATGTGTTTGGCTAAGGTGTATGTAAACTTCTATTATCACACAAATCCAATTATCTGGGCTCCCGAGTGGCACAGTGGTCTAAGGCACTGCATTTCGGTGCAAGAAGCGTCACTACAGTCCCTGGTTCGATTCCAGGCTGTGTCACATCCGGCAGTGATTGGGTCCCTTAGGGTGGGTTTGGCCGGGGTAGGCCGTCATTGTAAATAAGAATTTGTTCTTAACTGACTTGCCTAGTCAAATAAAAAAACCTGTACGATCTTTGAAACTTCATTCGAATTCCCACTTAATGAATGCCCAGGTAATTATTAAAACAGAAGCTTTAATGTAGTAATTGCCGGTTGTTTGTACTCACAATGTTTATCATGGATCTTAATGAAGTGTATGTCCTTGAGAGCCTTTTTAACAGCATCTCTCATCTCTTCTCCCATGTGTGTGTGCTGGTACAGGGCTTGGGACTGCTGATTAACCTGGTGGAGTACAGTGCTAGAAACCGCCACTGTCTGGTGGACATGGAGTTCAACACGACCAGCCCTGAAGGCAGCCATGGAGAAGCAGAGGGAGAAGAGACCCAGAACCCTAAAGGCATCCAGGGAGAGGCAGGGGGAGAAGAGACCAAAACCTCTAAACAAGTCCTAGCTTCCACAGATCCATCTACAGCAGCCCCTACAGAGGGTGAGACTGAGGAGAAGACCAGTGGTTCATCTTCAAGTGCCCTGGCTGCTCTGGTGCAGGTAATAGTTCTGTTGTAGCTACATCACCACTTCAGAATATTTTTTTACAAACTTTGTAGTAAGAATATAGAAAATTGATTTAATCTTGTTAATTTGTCTGCATCTTCCACAAGTACATTGAGTAGCCTCCAGGCGGAGTTTAGTTTTTGCTGAAGGAACTCTTTTGGTGGCCTCAGGTACACAGTGATATTATCTACTACCTCCCAGAATGGGGAAAAAAATGTAGTGAACTGTTAAATGACTGAAAGTGTATGAATTCAGTGTATTGTTAGTTATTTAGGATGTTGTCTAGGTCTATATGATCAGCACTATTTAGTAAGGTAAGATGCCATTAAACCTATTTTATTTATTATCATTGGGTAGGGGCCTATAAAATCAGTAAAAAAAAAAATAATCTCAAATTTTGTTTTTCCAGGTTCCCATATCTAGATTTTGTCAGGTTTTTGCTCTCAATTCACTTTTAATAGAATGTCCAATTTTGTTGTTTTTCAAAGTCCATAACTTCAAAATACTTAAGCCACATCATGAGACCACTTTTTGAGGTCTGGGAAAAATCAGAGAAATTTACAATTTTGGGTGTGGTGGTTAACCTTTTACTCAAGTAGCTTTTAGCAAGAGGCTGTTTAGTGATGTTTTTTGTAGCGCACGTGATGATATACTTTGCAAAACAAATACCCACTGGATTGATGAAAATAATCATATAATTCTGCCAGGTAAGCATAGGCTACTTTGTAGTTAACATTTAATTGAGAAGGTTATTGGGATAGTCTTTCAACCTGCTAGAAGACTGTTTTCAGCATTATCGCTAACGGCTACACAAAGTGGTAGACTTGTGCACCTCACTTACACAGACTGGGGCATTCTCGTAGTCTCTTTGCAGGAAATATGAATTCCTGATGCATTGTTCCTGCAGTGATGATTCACCATCTTCATCGAATGTTTTCATAATTTCTCTGCTGATAATCACCAAAAAGCCTAGGCCTATCAGGAGCCTATGCAAGGTAGGGAGCCAAATGAACAGCTCTCTTGCCGATGCGATTCGGTAGGCTACACTGAATGACTAGTCATGCACTTTAGTGTCACTGTCTGGCAAACCCCGACCTCCTAGGAAATCCTTTGGTTTACTTGCCCCATTGTGATACCATGGACATATAACCACATTGCATGATTTATGAATGGCAAAGGGCTGTAGGAGATGGACTTTGTCAGTTCGACACCTTTTATAAACTAGTCAACACTAGCTGTTTAGTTGTCAAAGCACAGTAAATAGACTACTATGCGCTGGCTATGTGAAACACTTGAAAGAAAATGAATGAATGTGCCAGAACCATAATTAGGCTGTCGTAATTATTACCACTGACGTGCAGATTAACCAGCATCATGCTCTTTTCCTCAGTGTAAAGAAGGCTGCCTGCGACCAAGCACGCACATTGTACATGGAGGCAGACTGCGTTTCTCTGTTATCGTTTGCTTTGTGACTGACAGGAGCCTAACCTATCAATACATCCTAGAAAGATGCATATCCTTCATCCTAGTTAATATGAAGGGGAAAAAGTAGCCGGCTGGAAATTAGTGTAACCGGATGATTAGCCGACGGCCGGAGCGAATGTCTGGCATGGGTTTGACTGTCTTTTCCTCCATCCACAGTTCTTCCTGGAGCGGGAGCGAGCAGCCATATTGGCCGAAGCGCAGACTGATGACCTCATCAGCGAAGCGCCCAAACCCCAGGACCAGAGCGGGGAGTGGCAGGAGACGTCAGGCGAGATCCAGTGGGTTGCCGCGGAAACCAATGACAGCGAGAATGACAAGGAGAAGGACACAAAGAAAGAGGAGGAAGACGAGGAGCTAGATCTCAAGAAAGGTAAAGATGTGTCTGAAAACTCATTTTTTTGTAACAGTTTCCAATAGTATCACTGCTCCATGTTGAGTGTTCTCTCGCTCTGTGGCGGTGTAGCTCTGCAGCATGCTGGGAAGCACATGGAGGACAGCATCGTGGCTTCCTACACAGCTCTGCTCCTGGGTTGTCTATGTCAGGGCAGTCAGGTAAGCTTCCGTCAATCCTCGCACAGGGGGTGCAGGCTTTTGTTCCATCCCAGCACTAACACACCTGATTCAACTAATCAATAAAGGGCTTGATTGAGTTTGCAGGATTGAAGTACAGATGTAGGATCTTAATTTGAACCAGTTTTCTACAGCAGGAAAATAATTGTACACAACAGGAAATGTGGATTAGAATTAATGGACATGTAGTGCTTGATTTTCCCTTACGAAAAATGTATTTCATTTCAAAGTGGAAATTACAACTTCCGAAGCCTTTTTAAACCTCAAATAAATTTGATCAAATTAAAATCCTACATCTGGACAGGCTACTGCAAACCCGTGCCATTCTTCTGTCTTGATGGTAGATCTCTTAAAGTGGCGTTTTCCTTAAGACGATTAGCAAAATGATCTATGTGCAGCGCTGTCATTTTCCCCTTACAAAATATCATGAAGTAAAGTTGAATCTTATTATCATAAATATTATAAAATGTAGAGTGTGTGTGTGTGTGTGTGTGTGTGTGTGTGTGTGTGTAGATTGTGTGTGTATAGCTATTAACAAGTGAAAAGTAAAGGCAACTGCAGTGACCTTGGCCTATGGTGGTCTAGCGGTCTAAGCCACTCCCTCCAGAACTCATATACCGCTGCAGCATATGTTCGAATCCGGATCACTCTTTCCCTTTTACCCCTGTCCTAGCTATTAAACACGTAACAATATGAGAGGAAACAGGAAAAAAAAAGTGAATATAAAGAATAGGTAACATAAACATTTTAAGCTTAAAATAATCGTTGTAGCCTATCGATAAATGGAAAGCTAGTAGCCTACTCCCCTAAACACCTCATGACACTAATTTGCTGCTCCACCTACATGGTGCAGAGATGACCAAGATCTGTGAGGACGCACCGAACAGTGAACTGAAAATACCTTGTCATTGCTCAGGTTTTTTAGCTGGTTGCGTATTTTTGCTAGAGGAAAATTTCACCCTTAATAATGTTTATTTGCTATATTCTCTCTCCTCAGGTTAATGTGACTACTGTACGGGAAAACCTTCCGAAGGGAGATTTCTCCATCATGACGGAAATGCTGAAGAAGTTCTTGAATTTCATGAACCTTACTGTAAGTAAGCAACATCTTTTGATAATGACCTAGTATCTCTCTTTACTTAAAGACATACTAGACACACGAACACAATACAAGCTAACTTGCTTTCTCCCTCGTCTCTTTTTCAACAGTGTGCATTTGGCACCACAGGGCATAAGTCCATCTCTCGTGTCATCGACTACCTGGACCACTGTTAGTGAACCCTTCTTTGCACTCTGACTGCACACAAGGGGACATCTTACCAGATCTGGCAACCCCACAAGGGTTCTTCCAGATCTGGCAACCTTAGCAGGGTCATGTCAGATCTGGCATCCCCAGCAGGATGGGCTATAAAGAGAATCCACCAAGTGTCCCCCAGCATTGCTTCAACATGCGTCCTCATTGTGAAGAACAAGGCACACACAACACACACATTCAATGACCTGTGATGGTTGTAGAAAAGGGAAGGTCGATGTAGAAAGCCCCTCTCTAAATTTCAGCTCTGATTATGTCCATTATTTGCATAAGCTTGCGATAAAGTTGAGATCTTCTGGATTTTTTTCTTCAGTGCATCATGCTTGTTTCAGTTCTTCTCACAAGGCCATGTAATGTAACATAATTCTACATTAAGAAATCAGCAGGTCTGGATGACTGTTAATGTTATTTAAACCTTTGTTTTTAAATAATGGCGCTTTAATTTTTTTTTTTAAATTGTTTTACTCATTGCCCTTTCCAATTTGACTTCACAGTAAAGAAACTGAGTTTTGTGTTTTAAATTTGCAATTTGGTATTTTTTAATGATTGTGGCTATGTATTTATTTTAAAATTTATCCAGATCTGATGCTGTGTGAGATTCTTCAAGTCTCTACAGTTCCTTACCTTTTACATGTTCCACCTAACGCATCACTTGAGTGGCTGGATATAATAACTGCTGTATTTACAGTTTTCATTAGACTCACAGAAACCCTGTTAAACCGGTCCGACATTAATAATAACCAAACCTCTACAACTGGCATAATCGTCATTGAAAATGATGGATTGTTCCTTGCCTATAACATTGTTCTGTGGGCATTAGTGGTGGCTGGTGACACTTTAAATGAGGGAACACATTTGATTCCACTCACTCCATTACGATGAGCAGTTCTCCCCTCACCAGCCTCATCTGGTGGGCATTGTATCTTAGCACTTCAAGTAGCGCTGATCCAGAACCAAGCCCAACGTTCACCATCTGGTCCTGGACAGCTGCAGGGTGTGCAGGTTCCATCCTACCCTGCAGTAAGTATCAAAAACCTACACACCTAGTACCCTGCATTGGTGACCCCTGTCCTAACCTCAACCCCCTAGTCACCCCAGGTCTGCGAGCACTGAATTGTAAAATGGTGACAATTCTACCCTAGCCTATCAGCGGGAAAAGTGAAGTTACTACCATATTGCTTAGATCTATCCTTTCCGATCTAGACAAGTGCTTGTGGTAGTAGCCTCTGGACAGGGCTGTAGTGTTTCTTTACTGCCCTTTGTGTCTTAAATCGTCATGTTAGACATGACCTCCCTACTCTGAGCGGTGAACCAGAACCCCTAAACCTCCTTTCAGCTACACTATAGCTAGTCCTTTGATCCAATAAGATACTGATTGAATGAAAGCTGTCTTTTAATTTCCCTCTGATTTGTAGAGCTGCAATTGAACAGACATGTTTCCTGCAAGTTGAGTTGCAAATCGAGGATGTATTCATTATGACGATTCTGTTGTAAAATATTTTGGGACAGAAACCGTTAACTCCAAACGGAAACTTGGGGTTTCTATTGGACAAATTCAGTTAGGTCCGTTTCGTTCCGTTTTTCTGTTTGGTTGTTAAATGGTTTTCGTAATGAATACAAGCCTGGTCATGAAAGGGATTTCATAATGTAAATAGAAACACCTGTAAATAGTGGTTAATGGATGTTAGAATGCTAGACTACTTTTCTGAAACTGATATTTTTATTTTATACAATATTTCTGAGTTGTCATTTTTGAAGTAAAAACTAAAAAAATATATAAAGAAAGACAGCTGCAGGACGAATAAAGTTTGTACCGGTTTCGAGGACATTGTCTTTGGTTACATGTAAATAGTTGTAACTCGACTCAAATAAAAAGTTGCTACTTTCAGTACACCATTGTATCTTTCTCATGTCTACAATTGTTTGAGATATACTTGTGTATTCATTCTGCTATTAACATACTGACTGGCTTAGCCTCAGGAGGCAAACACTTTATGCATAGTAGAACTTGCTATTGGTATTCGTGTAAAGAAGAGACTGTATGCATGACTGTATTCTGTTGTTTATTTCCTACGAGACCATGAGTGCTTTCTGGGAGTGTGTGATGCTTCGCTCGCTCACTCTCTCCCTCTCTCTCTCTCCCCCCTGCCACCCTCCACAGGCTGAGTGTTGAGTTGCACAATACAAACAAGCATTTTATACTTATAGCACCACATACTGACAGTTAGCAGACAGCTGTTCCTGCTTGACTGGCAGATGTTTTAATAGAGACATATGTATTAATACCACAGCCTCTTAAATCAACAAAACACTAAAAGAAGCCTTCTGGGGATTGTTTGAATATCTGGCAAACTGACAGTTATGACAGCGGTGTCAATATCTGGGAGACCCAGTACATATGATTATGTCTGAACCTGACAAGACATGGCAACATATGCTGTGAAAATGTATGTTTGCAGTGCAATGTCAAGATGGACAATATGTCTATGGAAGTGTTTTTTATTTTTATTTTCATAGCTCATGATTGTGTAGAAAATAAGGGAACTGCTGCTAATGTACACAATAATAGATTTAGGTATTTAGAAGGTGCTTTTTGGTAAAACGGCAACCAAGGCACTCTTCATATAATTAATAAAAATGCCTTTATTTGTATGGCAGTTCAATGCAAACAAAGTTTAAAAACTGCTGCATGTCCTTCGTCAGGGTGTACGTTACATAATGAATATGTTTGCATTCCAGGTTGGCATGAGAGTGAAATCTACTCCGAATTTCATGTCACTCAATATCAGAAGCGATGGCTGCTGGTTACTGTCTTAGTATAAAATGTGGATAAATATTAATGGAGTAAAGTGGGGAATTTCCCAGAGGCTAATTGGATTGTTGTTAATTCCCCCAATGAGCATGGAGATCCTGCTGGAAGGATGGAGAGAATAAATTAATATCATCCTCTTCCCTCTGGTCGGTCTATCTTAATGTAATTCTCTGTCATTTCTCTATGCTATGGATCTCAGTCTCTCCCAATCTGCCTGTCTTTCTCTTCATATACAGTATGTTTCTGCCTCTCGTTCTCTGTGGTTTTCAATTGGCCAGAATTACCACCAGGTGGCATGAGTATTGAAGTATTGACCATCTGTGCCTCAAATAGTGGTGAACCGGTGGACGCTCTGTAGTTGACACTGGAATAATTGCTCAGTGTGTTTCTCGTACACGTCTGCACACACATGCACGCAGGAGCCTCCTCGTCAGTGGTACTGCCTGCCATTTCTCCCAGAGGCTCTTATAACGCTGTGCTAGCTTTGGAGTGATTAAAACCACCCTACTCCTGAAATGCCAAATTAAGAAGATATACACCCGCACAGAAGTATACAGTCTGGGAAGCAGTGAAAAATATACACTGTTTCATCACCACCATCACCACACACACATGCACTTTGGGCTCCCCTTTTATCTTGCACCTTAAGTCATTGACTGGCACAGCAGAAAGAGCCACTAGCCCATCTGTATTCCTGAGTGTGCGTGTCCTGCATTGTAATGGGTGTCTTTCTTGCTTTCAGACCAGCCAGATTACTATTAGAGGGCTAGGTAGCTATCTGAGCCAGGCTGGGGTCGTTTCTACTTTTCTATTTCCCACCTCGGAGGTGAGTCGGTCTTAATTCAGTGGGGAGAAGGAGAAGAAGAGGGATGTTAGTGTGTGTGCGCTCGTGCGTACACGTGCGTGCGTGAGAGTGTTGATGTGAGATGGACAACCCATGCTCCGTCAACCATGCTCTAACTGATCCCAATGGAGTGTCTTGGTTCAGACACAGCAGATTGCCTGTGGGATTGAACACTTGTACAGTTTCAATGCATAGTAAAACAGGGAACGCTTACATACTGTACATTCAGACTAACACATACAGACTTGTATTCATTACGGTGGAAATCAACCTAAATCCTATTCCTCTCTGATATAATCCCAGTAACATTGTAAATCTTTTTGCACAGTTGACCCTGACGCTTCTCTCACAGTTGAACCTGACGCTTGTCTCTCTGAACAGAGGTAAAGGGTGTAAATAGGACTCAAAGGGAGAGGTGAGAGATTTTAACATTCTTAAAGTTAGTGTAAGGTGTGAACATGAATGCAGTTTAGAGAATACCATCCCCTAGATGTAACTTCAGGTGAGTTCATGTACAGAACAAAAACACACAGGACCAGAGAGAGCACACAGCAATCTAAGTAGTCTCAATATCTGTCTCTGTAAGCGTTCTCTCTTTTGATCCCTTCTCAAATGGTCTCTCCCCTCTCTTCTCCATGTTCCGCTGTCTGTTTAATTTAGCCTGGAGATGTTTCTTATTGACTGCCAGCAGACCACATCTGAAGACCCAGTTACTATCTTAACTGTATAAAATAGCTGCGGTTTTATTGACTTCAGAGGGGCTCACAGTCAGAAACATACCTTGGGGCACTCTTGAGTGTCAGAAGTCTCTGGGATACCCAGGGAACTGGACTGATCTGAACAGGACATTCAGTGGGACGCGCCTTGATGATGACAGCGGAATGTTTGATATTGAGCTGTGTTTGAAGCCAGCGGTAGACATTAGTTGTATTATGTGGCATTGGCTCTGGTAATATTCCTAAGATGCTAGCCACCTTTTAGCGAGACACTTCACAGAAAGGCCTATTCGCCCCCATGTCACACAGGAAGTATAAAGAGAACTGCGTGACTAAAGGAGACACAGATGTGTCAGTGTTAATCAGAGGGATGCTATTTAAAGAGGCTGATTTCTGAGAAGAAAAACAGACCTGAAAGACCTTGTATTTGCATTATCTTGCATAATTGAATCTGTGAGTAATTCAAAGGGATTTAATATTAATCCTCCCCTCTGGCTGGGTGCCCTGTGAAGCTGCTGTGCCTGGGGGCAGAGGAGACAACCACACCACAGGATGCTCGAGAGGGGAGGACATGGCTCATAATAATGTCTGGAATGGAGTGAATGGAATGGTATCAAACACATAGAACCCATGTATTTGATACTGTTCCATTCTTTCAGTTCCAACCATTACTATGAGCCTGTCCTCCCCAATTAAGGTGCCACCAGCCACCTGTGAAACACACAGCGGGAGGCCACACAGAGGGAGGTTCCTGTCCAGGTAAACTAGCAGGGGCTGGACAACCTAGGTTCCTATCCAAATAAACTAGCAGGGTCTGGACAACCTTCCTCCAACCTTCCTCCTGGAGAGCTACTGGCGTTCAGGTATTTAGTGTTTTATTACGATCCCTATTAGCTGTTGCGAAAGCAGCAGCTCCTCTTCCTGGGGTTCGCGCAAAACTTGAAGCATGACAATACAGAACATTAATAGACAAGAACAGCTTAAGGACAGAACTACATCAATTTTGAAAAAGGCACGTAGCCTACATATCAATACATACACACAAACTATCTAGGTCAAATAGGGGTGAGGTCGTTGTGCCGTGAGGTGTTGCCTTATCTGTTTTTTGAAACCAGGTTTGCTGTTCATTTGAGCAATATGAGATGGATTGGAGTTCCATGCAATAATGGCTCTATATAATACTGTAAGCTTTCTTGAATTTGTTCTGGATTTAGGGACTGTGAAAAGACACCTGGTGGCATGTCTGGTGGGGCGTGTGTGTGTGTGTGTGTGTGTGTGTGTGTGTGTGTGTGTGTGTGTGTGTGTGTGTGTGTGTGTGTGTGTGTGTGTGTGTGTGTGTGTGTGTGTGTGTGTGTGTGTGTGTGTGTGTGTGTGTGTGTGTGTGTGTGTGTGTGTGTGTGTGTGTGAGCTGTGTGTGTGTGTGTGTGAGTGTGAGCTGTGTGTAAGTTGACTATGCAAACAATTTGGGATTTTCAACACATTAATGTTTCTTATAAAAAGAAGTGATGGAGTCAGTTACTCCACAACTCTTAGATAAGAGAGACGTGCTGCTCTGTTCTAGGCCAACTGCAGCTTAACTAGGTGTTTCCTTGTAGCACTCGACCACACGACTGGACAATAATCAAGATAAGAAAAAACTAGAGCCTGCAGGACTTGCTGATTGGACTGGGGTGTCAAAAAAGCAGAGGATCTCTTTATTACGGACAGACCTCTCCCCATCTTTAGAACCATTGAATCTATATGTTTTGACCATGACAGTTTACAATCTAAGGTAACATCAAGTAATTTAGTCTCTTCAACTTGTTCAACAGCCACACCATTCATTACCAGATTCAGTTGAGGTCTTGAACTTAGGGAATGATTTTTACCAAACACAATGCTCTTAGTTTTAGAGATGTTCAGGACCTGTTTATTACTGGCCACCCATTCCAAAGCAGACTGCAACTCTTTAAGTTGTTCAGTGACTTCATTGGCTGTGGTTGCTGATGTGTATATGGTTGAATTATCAGCACACATGGACACACATGCTTTGTTTAATGCCAGTGGCAGGTCATTGGTAAGAATAGAAAAGAGTAGAGGGCCTAGAGAGCTGCCCTGGGGTACACCACACTTTACATGTTTGACATTAGAGAAGCTTCCATTAAAGAGTTATATTAGATAGATAGCTATGAATCCACAATATGGCAGAGGTTGTTAAGCCACAACACAAAACCTTTCTCAACAACAGGCTATGGTCAATAATATCAAAGGCTGTGATGAAATTTAACAGTACACCTCCCCCACAGTGCACCACAATCTTCTTACTATCAATTTATTTCAACCAATCATCAATCATTTGTGTCAGTGCAGTAGATGTTGAGTGCCCTTCTCTATAAGCATGCTGAAAATCTGTTGTTAATTTGTTTACAGAGAAATAGCTTTGTGTTTGGCCAGGCTTTTGCTCCATTCCTGCTCTAACACCTTATACTGTGCAGGGCTTGGAGCAAAGGCCTTCATACCCAGAGGCTCTCCAGTGCAGGGCCAGCCACCCCCTGGGTGGTAGGTAGTACTGTAGTTGGTATGAAAGTCACATAGGAGGAGTGAGATTTGTAAAGCTGCAATATGTGTGTTAGCTAATCCAAGTTGATCATTTTAAAAGGCTAATTGATAATTAGAAAATGTTTTTGCAATTATGTTATGTTAGCACAGCTGAAAACTGTTGATTAAAGAAGCAATAAAACTGGCCTTTAGATTAGTTGACGATCTGAAGCATCAGCATTTGAGGGTTCGATTACAGGCTCAAAATGTCCAGAAACATAGAACTTTCTACTGAACCTCGTCAGTCTATTCTTGTTCTGAGAAATGAAGGCTATTCCATGCGAGAAATTGCCAAGAAACTGAAGATCTCGTACCACGCTGTGTACTACTCCCTTCACAGAACAGCGCAAACTGGCTCTAACCAGAATAGAAAGAGGAGTGGGAGGCCCCGGTGCACAACTGAGCAAGAGGAAAAGTACATTAGAGTGTTTAGTTTGAGAAACAGAAACCTCACAAGTCCTAAACTGGCAGCTTCATTAAATAGTACCCGCAAAACACCAGTCTCAAAGTCAACATTGAAGAGGCGACTCCGGGATGCTGGCCTTCAAGGCAGAGTTGCAAAGAAAAAGCCATATCTTCCTCTGTCCAGTGTCTGTTATTTTGCCCTTAATCTTTAATTTTTATGGCGTTAGCTAACACAACGTGCCATTGGAACACAGGAGTGATGGTTGCTGATAATGGGCCTCTGTACCCCTATGTAGATATTCCATAAAAAATCAGCCCTTTCCAGCACAATAGTCATTTACAACATTAACAATGTCTACACTGTATTTCTGATCAATTTAATGTTATTTTAATGGACAAAAAATGTGCTTTTCTTTAAAAAAACACCAAATAAATTCTAAGTGACCCCAATCTTTTGAACGGTAGTCTATATAAAAAGCTATTTCAGCCACAGCCGTTGCTGACCGGGGTATAAAATCGAGCACACCGCCATGCAATCTCCATAGACAAACACTGGCAGTAGAATGCCCTTACTGAAGAGCTCAGTGACTTTGAACGTGGCACTGACATAGGACGCCACCTTTACAACAAGTCAATTTGTAAAATGTCTACCCTGCTAGAGCAGGCCCTGTCAACTGTAAGTGCTGTTATTGTGAAGTGGAAACGTTTAGGGGCAACAAAGGCTAAGCCGCGAAGTAGTAGGCCACACAAGCTCACAGAACGGGACCGCCGAGTGCTTTAGCGCATAAAAATTGTCTGTCCTGGGTTGCAACACTCCCTACCGAGTTCCAAACTGCCTCTGTAAGCAACGTCAGCACAAGAACTGCTCGTCGGGAGCTTCAGGAAATGGCTTTCCATGGCCGAGCAGCCGCAAACAAGCCTAAGATCACCATGCACAATGCCAACAACGCGTTCTCTTTAGTGATGAATCACGCTTTACCATCTGGCAGTCCGACAGATTAATCTGGGTTTGGCGGATGCCAGGAGAGTGCTACCTGCCCCAATGCATAGTGCCAACTGTAAAGTTTGGTGGAGGAGGAATAATGGTCTGGTGCTGTTTGTCATGGTTCGGTTTAGGCACCATAGTTCCAGTGAATGGAAATATTAATGCTACAGCATACAATGACATTCTAGACCAGGCCTGGGCAAAGGCCGGCCCGGGGGCCGTATGCGGCCCATGACCTGATTCGATACGGCCCGCGGAATCACGCTCAGATCACATAAAGAATTTGCGATAGTAAAGTTTTGAAAAACGTATTTGTTATTCAAATTAAAAGCCTTTGTGTAATGATTTAACTCCCACCACTTGTGGGACATTTATTTTGAAGGCACGTATAAATAACAACTGCACGAGGACAGACAGTGACTGACAGGCTGACACACACGTCACAGTTACAAATAGTAGCTAGCTAGAAATGAATTTTTCTAAGAAAGGAAAGTAGACAATGAATGTAGGGTGTTACAGCAAGAGTGGACATCAAAATATTTATTTGTTGAGGTATCAGGGAAAGCTGTGTGCTTAGTGTGCAAAGAGAGCATCGCTTTCTTGAAAGACTACAACTTGTCCCGACACTTTCAGACGAAGCATGCAGAGAAATATAGGATTATGTTTTCTGAGCAGAGGGCAGGTACATCGAAAGAGTTGCTTTCTCAGTTGCAAAAGCAGCAAGGACATTCACAAAACTGCATTCAGCAAACAACGGAATTACGAGAGCTAGCTACGTGTGTGTACTGTCCCACAAAATTGCTAAATATAGCAAGCCATTTGCTGAGGGCGAATTCATTAAAGATTGTTTAATTAACTCTGCAGCAATACTTTGCCCCGACAAGAAAGAGCTATTTTAACATGTTTCCATGTCAAGACGAACAGTGACACAGCAGTTGTTGATATTCTTTCGAGGCATAACCCCAGACTTTGAAATTACAGAGGAGCTTCAGTGCAGTCATTGAAGAGCACAACCACAGGGAAATATTTATTGGAGGAGGTGAGTAAGTGTGTGGCAAAGCTGGGACTGAGTTTTGAAAAGTGTGACCACTGATGGGTGCCCAAACTTGACAGGAAATAACGTTGGCATTTTTTAAAAGGATACAAGATCAAGGAACTGAGCTGAATCCAGATCAGAAAATTATTTTCCTGCATTGCATTATTCATCAGGAGGTGCTCTGTAAATGTGTTCTGAAAATGTGGATACAGTCACTAAAGTGATAAACTTCATAAGAGCAAAATCTTTCAACCACAGGCAGTTTGTCTCACTGTTGGAAGAGACAAAGTTGGGTCACGCAGATCTCCCCTACCACACAAACGTGAGTTGGCTGAGTTTGGGGAAGGTGCATAAAAGGGTGTGGGACCTGAAGTTGGAGATTGCTGAGTTTTTGCAAATGATAGGGAAAATATGTGGATTTCCCTCAACTGCCACAAAAAGAATGGTTGGCTGATTTTGCCTTCACCGTGGACATCATAGCCCTTGTGAATGAACTGAATTCCAAACTACAAGGGAAGGGCCTTTTTGCACATCAGATGTACAGCCTTGTCAAAGCCTTCAAGGGAAAATTACTCCTCCTGATCCGCCAAGTAGAAGCTAACAATCTCACCCACCTTCCGACACTACTAGTTTGTTCCCTATCAGATGACCAGCGGGAGAAGTATACATCGCTGCAGCATGCTTTGAACGGATTATACACCATGTGTATGACTGTGTTGACAGATATATCTACTGTAAATCACGTCCAGATATGGTACTTATTTTACTTTTTTAACATGCACAGAAACAGGTATCTCTCGATGAACAAAACTTTCCAAAGATTAGGAGTCATGCTCAGAAGATGTTTGTACTGTTTGGGTCAAGCTATGTATGTCAACATACATTTTCAGTGATGAAATATAACAAGTCAAGGCACAGATCAACTCTTACTGACTCTCACCTCTCACCTCTCACCTCTCAGCAATCATGCGCATAGTGACGTCAGAAACTATACCTGACTTTACTGCTCTAGTCAATGCCCATCAGAGACTTCACTTCTCACACTGATTAAGTAGTTTAAATGTAATGTTGAGCTCTCTCACTTTCTTGTGCTTTTGTGCATACCCATTAACAAGAGTTCTGTCTGTGGTGCTGAATGCACAGTGTACTTTTCCCTCTGTGTAGTTCATTGCATGTTTAATAATGAAACATGGATGTGGTTTATTTTTGTGAATGTTAAAAAAGTAAAATAAGTACCATATCTGGAGGTTATTTACAGAAGATATATTTGTCAACACAGTCATACACATGATGTATAATCCTGTAATATGATTCTGGCCCACGATGGAAAAAATATATTCTAATGTGGCCCTCCATGGAAAATAATTGCCCAGGCCTGTTTGTGGCAACAGGCACTTTTCCTGTTTCCGCATGACAATGCCCCCGTGCACAAAGCGAGGTCCATACAGAAATGGTTTGTCGAGATCTGTGTGGAAGAACTTGACTGGCCTGCACAGAGCCCTGACCTCAACCCCATCGAATAACTTGGAACGCCAACTGCAAGCCAGGCCTAATCGCCCAACATTAGTGCCCGACCTCACTAATGCTCTTGTGGCTGAATGATACAAGTCCCCACAACAATGGTCCAACATCTAGTGGAAAGCCTTCCCAGAAGAGTGGAGGCTGTTATAGCAGCAAAGGGAGGACCAACACCAACTCATACCAACTCAACCCATATTAATGCCCATGATTTTGGAATGAGATGTTCGACGAGCAGGTGTCCACATACTTTTGGTAATGTAGTGTATGTCATTCTCATTGAAAGCAAGTCTAAGAAGTGGTAGATATGTTCTATGTGCTCTATTTCTATGCTTCTTGTTCTTAAGTTTCATTTTGGCATTTTATTACTTTCGGTTTCGTACACCAGCTCAAAAAGCTGAAAATACAATATTTTTGGTTATTGAAAATATATTTCACAGTGGTTTAGATGGGACAATGGTTTACACTACATGTTGCTTGTTTTGCCACATAAACTGAAATTAGGCCAACTATTAGAATTTTAGCAACTAGGAAATTACTGAGCAATTTCTGCATATTGCACCTTTAATATTGCCCATTGTGGAGCCTTACTCCCTGCTCTTAACGCAGTAAAGTGAAGATACAGGGAAGATACTGGTATTTGACAGCATACATAAACCTTAAAGAGTATTATGAAGTAAAGTGTTTGGGCATAAAGGGACCTTGTAGCACAGGTCAACAATGTTAAACTCCTTTGCTCCTGGAGTCATGCGTGACTACAACCTTTGCTCGGAAATCCTAAAACAACAACGCGTGACTCTCTCTTTCTTACTAAGCTCTTGGTTGTATTAAGTCTGCTTCATAGAGTATGGAAAGTTCACTTAGAGTTTCGTCATTCTGTCTAGTCCAATTTAACATCCCTTTCAGGCACAACTACACCTGAACCACAAAGAAGTGTCTCACATGGAACAAATTAACCATCAGGAAGAACAGATATATCTGCTTTTCTCATACCCTGTCTATCTATTCCCCCTTTACGCCTGCTCACATATGCAATTGCTCTCAATCTCTCCATCTCAGACAAATGAAACGTAGATGGGCAAATAGAAATGAGAAACAAAAAATATTGCTTGTTTATCTGCTTTATTTATTGGAAAATCGTGGAGAATGTTAATCAAGGTGTGTTTGTGTGCATACATGTGTGTGTGTTTTATTTATGTGTGTGTGTGCGTGGTTGTGTTGGTATACAGCCTGACCCCCACTGTCTGGTCCCCTGAGTGTGTGTCCATAGTTAGCTGGGGAACGGTGCTTAACACTGGGGATTCAGAATAACATCAAGTTTACATCCTCTTTCTCTCTACTTCCTCCCTCATACAGTATTAATAAAGCTCTCTCTCCACTTTTAATTACCCTCTCCATCATAGCAGCACCAGCCCAGCCTGGACCACGTGGACCTGGGACTCTACCACCCTCCTGGGTCGATGTGGCGTCAAATTTTTGGTCCGATACCATGTGGGAACATCGCAACAGTGACAGTACGCTAGTCGTTTTTGTGAGGATTCTATTGGCCAATGGATGGTGCTATGAGCCCTGTTGTGCTTCAGCAGGATGAGAGTGGTGTGGACCTCCGACTGAGCTGATTCAGACACGAGTAAACCTTTAGAGATGCACTAAATATAACACCTGTTTTGATCCAAGAAGGGAAACATGTAGATATGGAGCAAGGTTATGAATATAAAGCATCTATTTACTTTCCTCCTTGTTAACTTCCTGTTTACTATCCCAACCACCTCATCCTGAGTTTTTCTCTAAAACAGTAGCCTGCTGTAAACCATTTGTGGAATCATTGACTGGAGCCAGTGAAGTTGACCAGAGCGCTATATGATGGAAAACCTCTCCTCTCTGGTTCCATGGCGGTCGAATCACAGACTGAAATGTAAAACCCTGTGTGATGTATGCTGATTGCCCTGTACCATTTATGTATGCCTTCACCTCTCTCTCTCTCTCTCTCTCTCTCTCTCTCTCTCTCTCTCTCTCTCTCACTCACTCACTCACTCACTCACTCACTCACTCACACTGTAGGTGTGATGTCTGTACCTGAAGCCATTCCAGAGAAGAACCAAAATAGTCATCCACCAGGCAGACCCTTTGAAATGTTTAGTGCTTGCAAAATCCAATAGACATCAAAGATGAGAATATATCTTTCATGTTGTTGCTTCAGAGGCAATGATACTTTTCAGCCTCCAGTAAACTGGGGTTTGAGTGAAAATCCACTCTGATTTGCTCTGTGTTGTAGGGCACAGAATCAGGTTCAAGGGCGTTGATCAAGAAGCTTAGGTCCTTGTCTGAGGTGAAGGGTGTTCATTTAAAATGTGTGGAATACGCTCCAAAATGCGGTGAGGTTCGGCGATAACAGTGACATTTTTTCAATAGTGTGCAATCCATAGTTTTTTCGCCACCGCAAACCAGAATCCTCCTTGCTAGATAGCGGGAGCAACACTGGTAGACAGTATCCTGTGCTCCCGCCTGCTATGTACCGGAGAAAACCGTCACCGACAGGCACTGGCGAAGGACACTGTCTACAGGTCGTCCCCGCCTCCCGCTAGCACAGCAGATGGGAGGCTAGGGCGACACCGTGTACTAGCTAGCTTTATAGTTAGCGACACTGTTTGCTAGCTAGCTTTCTACTTAGCAAGCACACAAGTGTTGCCTCCTGCCTGCTGTGTACCAGAGTCTTCCTTAGGACTAGCTGGCTAAGCTAGCACACAGTGTCCTTCACTCCCGCCTTCCCGAACACCTGCCCTCACCTGCCCTCACACAGGGTGTTCTGTCTCTTCCTACACTTCCAAGAACTCGCTTTCTCAAACTTTTCCCAGAATCAGATCATTTACAAGTAGGCCTATGACTCATGTACCCTTGCAAAATACAAATACACATGGCCCATGCAGAGAACTGCATTCATATTTGTTTTCTGTTTCAGAGTTACCTTGGGGACGATAGCAGAACAAATTTAAAATTCCGACAGTTCACGTATAGGGTCCTTTGTTTTGGTGTGCTCATGCTGAATACACATCAGGGAATTGCAGGCTTGAAGAAAGCTATATTACAACATAAAATGTCTTAGTTTTTCCTTACATTCCGAGCCTTTAGAGCGTCACCTCAGATGCTGAGCTGCCAGAGTGAAAGAGGCACAGCAATCTCCGGACTCATTGGCTGTGGTGCCTGTGGGAGTTGTGGTTATAGTCTAGACATACTGTACATGAGCTCCGCTAAGTTAGCTGACCTAGGCTTGCTGCCTGGCCTCTGGATCAACATCCATGGAACACCCAGAGCAGAGCTGGCATGATGACAGGCAGGTAGCCAGGAGACTGTGTTGGAACATGGCCAGGCTGGCTCTAGCCGGCTCTAGCCCTAAGCGAGATTGGCAAATTGGCATATTTCCTTCAATTCTACACATTTTGCCATGGGGTGGAGAGAATTTGTTTGCAGTTTTAAAATGAGAGTGGATAACAAAATCAATGGGGGACCCCTGGAGGTCAGGGTCCCTGGGCATGTGCCCTTCATGCCTGGTCGGTAATTTGGCCATGATTAAGTTTAGCAAGCTGGCTAGACTAATTTACCAATCTAAAAAATGTTTAGTGAGTGACAATTGAGTGACTGTCAACCAAATTTCAAAACTGCACCTTGTGTATTCTACTATTGCAACTCTCAACAGTAATTAGAGACCTCAACTGAGTTTAAAATGTTTTGCTTATGCCTTGAGCCCACCCTGTGGTCAACATCCACCTATCTATCCCACTTTATTACCTCTTGAGAACTCTCTGGGGTGGCATACTCTTCCTCTTCCATTATCCCTCCTTCTACATTCTCCTGTTGTTGCCTCTTATCCTCTTTCTGTCTTTTTTTTTTCACCATCGCTTCCTCTCTCAATTATGTTTTCTATCTCAGCCTAATTAGGAAATCCCATAGGTTCTGATTACTCAGCACAATGTTGTGGTTCAGCCATGGGTTTCTGGGTCACACCAGGCAAGGGACTGACTGGAGCTCATAACGCAAGAGCTTTATCACACCAAAAATACTGCTTTTGTGCATTCATATACAAACTTCAATGATCACAGGTGCATCCTGTGATGAAGGATCAAAAGACTTCAAGCACAAATCCCACTCATTACAGACTTGTCCTCAAGTACTCATTTTTATTGTAGCCCTGGACAAGCACACCTGATTTAACTTGTCAACTAATCATCAAGCCCTAAATATGTTGAATGAGGTATGTTTGTCCGGGGCTCCAACAAAAATGTGTTCTGTTGGGGGTACTCGAGGAGTTGAGAAACAGAGTTAAAACGCATGTATATTTACACTGATTATTGAGTCCCCTGTGTTCTTAGGCTGCAAGTCAATCCTACGCTTCTTAACATCTGCCTGCTTAACCTGGAAGCCAGCTGCACCAATGTGTCAGAGGAAACACTGTTCAACTGACGACCGAAGTCAGCCTGCAGGTGCATGGCCTGCCACAAGGAGTCGCTTGAGCGCAATGATCCAAGAATATACCCCCCCGCCAAACCCTCCCAGTAGGTGAGGGGAGCAATAACACATTTTTATTCCTGTGTGTGTTCTGTTGACATTTGAAAAGCGCCAACTCTCAACTACACACAGAGGGATCCTCCCTTTTGCCAGGGCAATTTAACTCTCTTTAATATGTTTTTTTCATTTATCTGTTAGCAGTGTGTTAATCTGTTACAATGAGGTACAGGATCAACATCTCCAGGGACTATCCATGTTTTTCAACAAGGAACATCATGCAATATGGTCGAAGTGTTAGTTAAAGGCCCAATGCAGTCAAAATTCTTTTTTTCCTGTGCTTTGTAATATATTGTACAACAACTGTGAAAAATCTGATCAGCGTTATTTCCTGATCGTTTTGGTTGAATGTCATAGCCTTGCTTCTCTATAATTCTATGGTCAGAGTCTGGCAGTTCTAATAGTTCTATTTCTGTGTGGTGTTGTGTGTGGGATCCCATATAGAGGCAGCTGCTATGCATTGTCTCTAATTAGGGATCCTACTTATATGAGTTTGTTCTACTGCTTAGGCATGGTTCATTGTATATTTTCTCGTGATCAAGTAAGTGTGTTTTCCGTTGATATCTGTATCATTGTTATTTAGTGTAGTTCGATACTAAGTTTAGTTCATAGTAAATAAATGATGTCGAAATATCGATGCGCTGCGCCTTGGTCTCTATACACACCCGACCGTGACATTGAAAAAACAATCTACACAGAACCTTCTAATTAGCAGGTTTTGCCTTGGTGGAGTTTTGGCTTGCCTGGTAACGAAGAGGGTTCCAAACCTGTTTGCCAATGACAGTTAATTTTCAGTTTTCAGGTGCCCTCCCCACTCAGAACAGTCCCAGACAGTCCTAGCAAAGTTTTAGCTTGAGAAATATATATATATATATATATATATATATATATTATCATATATATTTTTTTTTTATTGAACACTATTAGGCTACTTTAAGGTGCTTATTTGTTACCCAGAAATGATTTGATATTGATATAAAACTGCATTGGGTCTTTTAAGATTATCAAGCTTTCAGCTTGAACTGGACTGTAGGTGCCTTCTGAAGTGTGTTACATTATGGGGATAAACTTTACAAAAACCATGTGATCAAAGGTCATGACGTTTTGACTTCAGTGGACTGCAAATTTCTGCAGTTGCTGTTCACCAACTTCGTACTGCAGCCATCACCTGCATTGTGGGAGGCTCTATTGTCACTTAATCATTAGGATGTTTCATTTATACAGTGGATATGTAAAATTGAATGTGATATTTGAGGCTCTCTCACCAATTGATAGTACATTGAACACACATACAGTGGGGAGAACAAGTATTTGATACACTGCCGATATTGCAGGTTTTCCTACTTACAAAGCATGTAGAGGTCTGTAATTTTTGTCATAGGTACACTTCAACTGTGAGAGACGGAATCTAAAACAAAAATCCAGAAAATCACATTGTATGATTTTTAAATAATTAATTTGCATTTTATCACCTACCAACCAGTGAGAATTCCGGCTCTCACAGACCTGTTATATTTTTCTTTAAGAAGCCCTCCTGTTCTCCACTCATTACCTGTATTAACTGCACCTGTTTGAACTTGTTACCTGTATAAAAGACACCTGTCCACACACTCAAACAGACTCCAACCTCTCCACAATGGCCAAGACCAGAGAGCTGTGTAAGGACATCAGGGATAAAATTGTAGACCTGCACAAGGCTGGGATGGGCTACAGGACAATAGGCATGCAGCTTGGTGAGAAGGCAACAACTGTTGGCGCAATTATTAGAAAATGGAAGAAGTTCAAGATGACGGTCAATCTCCCTCGGTCTGGGGCACCATGCAAGATCTCACCTCGTGGGGCATCAATGATCATGAGGAAGGTGAGGGATCAGCCCAGAACTACATGGCAGGACGTGGTCAATGACCTGAAGAGAGCTGGGACCACAGTCTCAAAGAAAACCATTAGTAACACACTACGCCGTCATGGATTAAAATCCTGCAGCGCACGCAAGGCCCCCCTGCCAGCGCATGTCCAGGCCCGTCTGAAGTTTGCCAATGACCATCTGGATGATCCAGAGGAGGAATGGGAGAAGGTCATGTGGTCTGATGAGACAAAAATAGAGCTGAACTCCACTCGCCGTGTTTGGAGGAAGAAGAAGGATGAGTACAACCCCAAGAACACCATCCCAACCGTGAAGCATGGAGGTGGAAACATCATTCTTTGGGGATGCTTTTCTGCAAAGGGGACAGGACGACTGCACCGTATTGAGGGGAGGATGGATGGGGCCATGTATCGCGAGATCTTGGCCAACAACCTCCTTCCCTCAGTAAGAGCATTGAAGATGGGTCGTGGCTGGGTCTTCCAGCATGACAACAACCCGAAACACACAGCCAGGGCAACTAAGGAGTGGCTCCGTAAGAAGCATCTCAAGGTCCTGGAGTGGCCTAGCCAGTCTCCAGACCTGAACCCAATAGAAAATCTTTGGAGGGAGCTGAAAGTCCGTATTGCCCAGCGACAGCCCCGAAACCTGAAGGATCTGGAGAAGGTCTGTATGGAGGAGTGGGCCAAAATCCCTGCTGCAGTGTGTGCAAACCTGGTCAAGAACTACAGGAAACGTATAATCTCTGTAATTGCAAACAAAGGCTTCTGTACCAAATATTAAGTTCTGCTTTTCTGATGTATCAAATATTTATGTCATGCAATAAAATGCAAATTAATTACTTAAAAATCATACAATGTGATTTTCTGGATTTTTATTTTAGATTCCGTCACTCACAGTTGAAGAGTACCGATTTCTACATGCTTTGTAAGTGGGAAACACTGCCGATTTTGCAGGTTATCAAATACTTGTTCTCCCCACTGTATATTTACAGTTTGTGTGTGTGTTGGAGACATGTTTATTTTGACATTACATAGAAAAACTTTTTAAAAAATGTTGACACTGCCATGTTGCACTGAGCCTTGCTGTTGGGAAACCACATCAGTGTCTGACTTGATGCTGTCGCAGATGCCTCTCCCGACTTCACTTCTCTACTTTTGTCTACAGTCGGTTGCTTTCGCAGTTACCCCTGTACTTAAAAAAAAACGCCCCTTTTCTAAAAACAACATTTCATGAAATGACTGAAGTGTAAACTGTAGCCATTTATTCCCTTGATAGTTTATTCGCCGAAGCATGACCTTCGTCCACATACTAGTTACCCCCTAGTACCCTATGCTTTATAAAGGCTGTAGGGATCCATGTAGGTGTGTCATGTCAGAGTTGTGTCATCAAGTGGAAGAGGTTTGTTATGTTGCTCATAATCTCTCGTGGACAGACGCAAAAAAATATATAAAATGGTATCTTAGCATCTGTCAACAGACTTTAGGATGCAACGACTAACGCTTCGAACACACCGACTGTTTAATTGCGTTTTGCAGCATTGCATTGCAGAGGCAGTTGCAGTGCGTTCTGTGTGACGTTATCGAACGTTTGCTTCTAACTGTATGCTTAAACAGGTTGACAGAAATGGGAGCAGAAGGAGGAACTTTGTTCCGGTGCGCAGATGTTTCATCACTCACTGATCATTTGGACAAATCACGATTTCACAGGTGTTCGCGTCTTTTGAATTACAGAAGGGAGGGGACATTTCGCCCATATAGTCCTACTTACCCATTACCTACCGCCCTGCTTCCGCTCCTCGTTCTAGTAATCTTTTTTAACACATCTCCCCCGCAGAATTTGACTCAGCATCTGACGCAGTTACACAATAATTTAGTTCTGGGTTTCTGAGATGATGTTGCTCACAAAGCCCATATGATACTAACTAGTGAATAATACAACACCTTGATAAGTTGAAATGTATCCTTAGGCATTTTTCCTGCAGCATAAGTTGTATCCAGGGAATTTGTATTTCATCCAAATATTTTCTAATGAAAAGCATGCAGTATTGGGGAACTAAAGAAAGGCTTTGCCAACACAGGGTTACATATTACAAGTATGTACATGTTATTATGCATGTAGAGTGATATTTCTGTGAGGTAATCAAGGTTTTCAGCAGCACATGTTTGGATAAAGTCATTATAGAAAGCTTTATATGTGCTAGATATACCAGACCTTTTGTATAACAAAGTCCTTGTTTATGTTCTTATGTGAACTTATGTAGACAACAGAAAGTACACATCTGTCAGGTTTCATGGTTGTATTCCCTGGCCATGGCACATTTTCCTTATCAAAGGGACCTTGGTCTAGAACAGAAAGCATCGTTATTTAGGAGTGCAATGGCCTGGATTTCTTCACAAATGCATTTCAGAGAATCGGAGGACAACCCGCCTTCAGCACTTCCTAACAATTCACAGGCTGACTCGCCTGACCCTACAGTCCAATCGGAAGATCTGAAACCAAAGCAGAACTCCACAATTCCCTGTAAGGCATGAAACTAATTCCTCTGACTCACCGCCAAGGGAGGAAACAATTAATTTATACTAATGGACTCCTAAGACCATCTAAATACCAAAATGTATTCCTAACGCTCTGTTCTGTGCCTATTTGTATAATATAATTAAATGTTTTAATAGGGGGAAGAGAAGATTGAGTTATTTAGCATAAGTAAAAAAACAAAAACATTTTTAATGATGTTTGTGGTCAGTCAATGCTTTGGGGTGTAATGGTTTCGTTGGCGCTACACAATAGTATGTGCCTGTATGGGTGCATAGATTGGATGGACGTCTCTCATATACGGCATAAACGTACAGAAGAGTAATTTCTGAGGAGTTATTTCTGACGGAGAGAGAAAATGTGTCTGATAGAGAACCTCCGTGGAGAATAGGCGGGGCTGAATTTAATCACAGATAGGAAAACTGGCCGTGGGCTCAGTGCAAGAACTCTGCATTTTCCTGGCTGAATATTCATCTGTGCACTCTTCTCTGCTCGCTGTCTTCATTCTGGAGGGTTATTTAAGCAGTTTGGTTCTGTTTCACACACCAAATCTTAAATGTTATAAGCACTGGCAAAGTAGAGAATTAAAATAAAGGCATCCCTTGTGTTTAAACACAGTATAAACACAGGCCAATTAGGCATACAGTATCTTTAACCAATACACATATCAATCTAACATAGGCGCTACAAGCTAATACATCAGAATGCTATCATAGTCTGTAGTCTACTGGGTCTAGTTTACAATGTACTTGACATTAATTGTCAGGGTCCTGATCTTATCACATCATAAAGAACATATACTAAGGGACAATAACACATTATTCTCACTCAACAAAAGTAATGAGTGTTAAATGTTCACATATTTTACTTCTATTTATTGTAAAGTTTGTTGGCCATGTAAGAGCTACATAATAGTTATATTTGAGACCTTAGTAGAATAGACTACTGTAATTTTATATTTTAATTTACGAATATTAACAGCCTCCCTGAAGCCTTGAAATGCCACTATCCCTGTTTGACAATGAAGACAAATCATTTTAACAAACATATCCATGACTTGCTTTTGTATCACAAGGTCAGATGAGTGGTTCATTTGAATAAATTTACAATGCAAAAAAAGAGCATGGAGCTGCATCTGAGTGAATTCATGCATTAATTATTGTAGCTATACAGATGGCAATTAGGCTATCTATGAGTAGCAATTTAAAAACAAGCATCAAATGAGTAGGATCTGTGAGCCTTGTAAATCAGTGTATGCTAAATAATTGGCATAATAATGACCATTAAAGGGGCAATCTACAGTTGAAAGAATAACAAAGCTCTTCTCCGCCACTGTTTCGGTAAAATGCTAAGGAATGGGGCTGGAGAAATGTAACCATTCTCAAATTCATAGACAGAGCTATGGTTGCAAGGATTGACCATCAATGAGATCAACAGTTCTAGTGAGTTGTAGTTTTAACCATGTTTTGAGGCTATACAGTGTTTGTTTAAATTACATTGGAGTAAAACAAGCTTATATTTTGTGTTCTGGTGGGGTGTGACAGTTGAACTAAGCTCATATAATGAATAAAAAATAAAAATGATGTTCAGTACATTGTGTGTGGTCATGTGTTTATGTTCTATTGTGTACTGATGTCGACAACAGGAAGTACATATCTGTCAGGTTAAATGGTTGCATGCCCTAGCTATGGCACCAAAGAACAATTACAAAGAAATTGCACTGAACTTACTTATACCATTGATGTGTACATTGCCTTCGAGAAAGTATTCAGACCACTTTACTTTTTCCACATTTTGTTAGGTTACAGCCTTATTCCAAAATTAATTACATCGTTTTTCCCCCTCATCAATATACACACAATACCCCATAATGAGAAAGAAAAAACAGGTTTTTAGAAATTGTTGCTAATTTATAAAATCAAAAAACGGAAATATCACATTTACATAAGTATTTAGACCCTTTAGTCAGTACTTTGTTGAAGCACCTTTGGCAGCGATTACAGCCTTGAGTCTTCTTGGGTATGACATTACAAGCTTGGCACACCTGTATTTGGGGAGTTTCTCCCATTCTTCTCTGCAGATCCTCTCAAGCTCTGTCAGGTTGGATGGGGAGCGTTGCTGCACTGCTATTTTCAGGACTCTCTGGAGATGTTCGATTTGTCCGGGCTCTGGCTGGGCCATTCAAGAACATTCACAGACTTGTCCTGAAGCCACTTCACCCCAGTCTGAGGTCTGAGCAGGTTTTCATCAAGCATCTCTCTCTGTACTTTGCTCCATTCATCTTTGCCTCGATCCTGACTAGTCTCCCAGTCCCTCCCGCTGAAAAACATCCCCAGAATATGATGCCGCCACCACCATGCTTCACCGTAGGGAAGGTTTCCTCCAGACGTGACTCTTTGCATTCAGGCCAAAGAGTTCAATCTTGGTTTCATCAGACCAGAGAGTCTTGTTTCTCATGGTCTGAGAGTCTTTAGGTGCCTTTTGGCAAACTCCAAGTTGGCTGTTATGTGCCTTTTACTGAGTAGTGGCTTCTGTCTGGCCACTCTACCATAAAGGCCTATGGCAGAGTGGTGCAGAGATGGTTTTCCTTCTGAACGGTTCTCCCATCTCCACAGAGGAACTCTAGAGCTCTGTCAGAGTGACCATTGGGTTCTTGGTCACCTCCCTGACCAAGGCATTTCTCCACTGATTGCTCAGTTTGGCCGGGAGGACAGCTCTAGGAAGAGTCTTGGTGGTTCCAAACTTCTTCATTTAAGAATGATGGAGGCCACTGTGTTCTTGGGGACCTTCAATGCTGCAGACATTTTTTGGTACTCTTCCCCAGATCTGTGCCTCGACACCATCCTGTCTTGGAGCTTCCTTCGACGTCATGGCTTGGTTTTTGCTCTGACATGCACTGTCTTCTGTGGGATCTTATATCGACAGGTGTGTTCCTTTCCAAATCATGTGCATTCAATTGAAGTTACCACAGGTGGACACCAATCAAGTTCTAGAAACATCTTAAGGACGACCAATAGAAACAGGATGCACCTGAGCTCAGTTTCGAGTCTCATAGCAAAGAGTCTGAATACTTACGTATGTAAAAAATTCTAAAAAACAGTTTTCATTTTGTCATTATAGGGTATTGTGTGTAGATTGCTGAGGACAGTCAAGGGGTCTGAATAATTTCCGAAGGCACTGTACTTTCAATAGCATGAAGATTTGTTAGACTTTGTTTAGGGCCATTGTGGAAAAGTGTTTTTAATGCATTGCTGTGTGAAAAGATATAATGAGCAACTTAGAGCTTTTGCACTGAGATGCAGTGCCTTAGACCAACACGCCACTCTAGTGTGTATATATATGGTTATATATATATACGGATTCAATCAAGTCCTATGTCTATGAAAAGCCAATACAATATCATTCAGTTGAGAGACGTAAGAGTGACTCCACCTGACGTAAGACAATGCGTAGTTAGGCCTTGCTTTCATGTACCATATTAAATCCTGCCAGAACGCTGTGCGATCATAGAGCAGTCAATTGCAGCCCGCAATGTTTCACCGCACTGCAGTGGCAATAGTGTAACTAAATATATTACCAGTGATTGAAAGAACAGGAAGTAGCCTCAAGGCTGCGGCACACACTGTGATGATGCCTTATTTATTAGAACCACCAAATGTGCTTATTTACTCTTCCCTTGCATTTTTTATGCAATATTTTAGGAATAGGAATAATAGCAGACGTGTTATTTATTTGAACTGTGACGGAAGTACTGCGGGACATATTTAGTCTCTCTGTGGTGAGAGAGAGAGA